>CM076581.1:1115793047-1116094599 GCA_034641835.2 Pinus albicaulis | reverse complement strand
ACCATGGGGGATGATTCCCCATTTTTTAATTAAAAGGGTAAAAGGATTAAAAATAATAAAATAATAAAACTACCTTTTCAACTCGTATTTTCAACTTATCTCCCAAAGTTTTCACTCAAATTTCAAGCAAGGGTACCCGTTAGATGCAAAATTTAATTTCTCATCCAAGGAGTACCTATGTTGAATACTTTCGATGGATCCTACTACACCAAAAATGAGATATACATGAAAAACGTGATAGTAATCACGTTTTTCATGTATTTCTCATTTTTCGTGTAGTGGGATCCATCAAAATTATGAAACATGGGTACTCCTTGGATGAGGAATTAAATTTTGCATCCAATGAGTACTCCCGCTCGAAATTTGAGTAAAAACTTTGGGAGATAAGTTTAAAATACGAGTTGAAAAAGTAGTTTTTTCTTTTTACCCTTTTATATTTGATGATGTAATCAAATCTTATGTTATTATTTCCACTATTATTTTTATAATTTTCTTAGGAAGCCCATTTTAGACCTCAAAATTCCCCTAATGTCCCACTAGACAAGAGCGGTGTCGTTCAGCCGAAGAGAAGCCAACTAGATCTTTTCCTTGTCCTCCTCGCTCTATTGAATCGTGCAGTAGATTTCAATCTACCTAATCCATTTGTTAAGATTTTCTACATTACTTTCACCATGATACATGGGAAGATCAAATTTGACATCTAATTTAAAGAAAGGTTTCTTAGACACATTTCCTGAATTCCTATGATGATGGTGAGAAGAAGAAGATGAACTTCCACTTGCAGAAAGAGAAGGAGGTGGATCCCCTCCATCATCTCCATGCGCTAAACCTTTTCCTTATAGAGAATTTTCCCTTACAATTTCTTGTTTCTCAAGCCTTGAGAACAACTTCTCGACTCGATCTACCATTGTGTAGAATATTTTGTGGAATTTTAACTCCTCCTTATTTCTAGCATCGTCATCCATGTTTCTTCTTCAATGCGCACGTCCCACTTCGAGATCAAAAGAATTTAGTTTCCCTTCTCCTCTTCGTAGTATGTTTCTGTTTAGCATACAAACATGCAATTCACATCTACAAAGACCTACGCTAATACCACTTGATCCAAAATATTTAGCTTTGAGATGGAATAAATAACTACATGTAAAATTGCATCTTAACCATGAAAATTAAAAGGCGTGAACATAAGAAGAGAGAAGCGCATAAAATCATGCAATGAAGACAAGAACTTGATAAAAAATTTCATCCAGGAGGGACTACGTCTCCGGGCCCCGCTCAATCAATGGGGAGGCCCTCTTTCATTAAGTGGCAATAAAAATGAAAGTACAAGCATCAATACAAAATTACACCCTTATACCTCCATAGCTGAAAGTGGCCAAAAAATGGAGACCTTTGCTGAAGAAACGAACTACACCATTGGATTCCTATCGCCGAGAGGTGCAAAATCCATATAAAATTTGTCGGATTCTGACTTTGGGAAATTATGGGCCCTCTAGGAATGAACTCAGTTCATGGTTCTTCCCCCTCCTGAAAGGCGTTCAAGGTTCTGCCTCTGCCTTATGCTTTGTGCCCCTCCTAGTCTACCTGGGCGCACTTATGAAATTAAAAGTTAAATAGTGTTGGGCTGGGCGAACTCCCCAAGGGAGTTGTTTCACCCAACGGTTGATATCCATGGTTTGTGGGGAGGGGGTGGCGATCAAACCCCCCCCCTCCAAAAATGGTGCAATCTCATTTTGAATACCCCGTATCATTTTTTAATATAGGGGCTGGGGGGTAGGACCCGCATTAGGCAGCCCGCCCCGCAACTCTTTCTAGAACATTGGATATATGTATGGAGAGTGGATTACGGCGGCAGGGTCACAATTGTTGGCCCCACCCATTATTAATGGTCTTAGTGCTTGGGCAGCGGGGTCGTGACCACTACCAACCCCATTTTAATATTATTTTGTTAATGCGTTGGGATAGGGCCGGGGGTCATGGTCCACCCTACCATTTTTTTTATATTTTTTTTATTAAATTAACCATAATCGCCCTTTTTAAATTTTCTTGAAATTCACTGAAGGAGTCAATTTAATGATCCCACAATTTTTCCCAGATTCGAGCTGGAGCTTGTCAGAATCCGGCCACTGGACTTCGGCAAAAATGTTGCCTCCTTAAGGCTGCCACCTCATCAAGTCAACCGAGAACTTTGATTGCTTCTAACTTCTTCATACTAACTAGGAATTGAGTGATATCTGCGTCATTGGAATTAGAAAGACGAGATCTTCAACCTGACACTGAGTTTGTCACATTCCTGCCACTTTGAATTTTGAGCCTTTGTACTTAAGCCACTTGTACGATCCTACTGGATCATGGGCTGACTTAGAAAGTGTGTGGATGAAGAAGTGCGGTAACAAAAAATTAAAAAATTCTAAGAACTCTAGATCACAAGAAGAAAGGTATATAACATACCTCTCAACACTAGAATCCTAACTCTATTTGATGTTTCCAGTTCTAAGAAGATATCCCCAAGATATTTTCTTCCAGATCTCCTAGATAACCTACACATATACTACAAAAAAAGGTCATTGGTGAGGGTCACACCTATGATGAAACTTTAAGGTTCATCAACAATGTAACATATGGTGACAGTCCTTAAAAATGCATTGTTGTAAGTGCATATAATGACAATCCTTTAAGGTTTTTCACCAAAGAAATTTTCATGACACTTTTGGTGAGGGTTGTTAAAGGCCCATTGCTAATTATCTCTTTGGTGATGCTTCCAGTGACGATCTTTTATTGTTCCTCACCAATTTTCTTTTCAGTTGACAGTAAAAAAATGTTTGTTATCATTGATCATTCCAATGCATTTTTGATGACGTTATATGATTGTTGCTATACTTTTTTCCAAAAGATACCAATTTATGATCATTTCTATGGAGTATTTTTCATTATGTGTCTAAGGCCGTAGTGATTAGAGTCAATAAAAACTTGTTAAGAATTAATTAGTGTGTCATTTACCTCAAGTAACGAGAATATAGTTTTTCTATGAGTCAACACATGATTCATCTCTATTAGGTTTATTATCAATCAAATTCCATTTATATGAAGTTCCACTAGTGTGTGTAGGAACCATATTATTTAATACATAATCAATCTCAGTCAACTCTATTAATGAGATAGACCAAGCACTCCTCAACACTCCCAAAACGCCTTGACATGCTTTGGCACACACTAACATTCCTTAGTACCTCGCATGTCTTGGAACATATCTGTACCTAGAACATATTGTCATGACTATGATGCCCAAGCACATGTTAGCATGTCCTAACACAAAATAGAACTCCCCTAAAATTTGTTGGCATGCCCTGTAGTCCCTCACATGCATCAGAACACCTTGGAGTGCATTGACATACATCAACCCTTGGCACACATTGTCACTTGGGAATGTATTGGAACCTATTGTTTGTAGTCCTATAATGTCCCTTTTGAAAAAGGTAGATTCCTAAATTATTAGCCCTCTTGTGTGTTCATTTCCTTGCATTTTAGCTTAATTCTCCCTTTTGTTTCCTTGACACTCCTTGAAACATGTTGGCACACCCTGACACCCTGCACATCTTGGCATGCCTTATGACCTGGCATGTATTAGCATGCCTTATTTGTTATGAAACCAGCTCCAAAAATAGAAGAAAAGAGAGATCAACGCATTAGAAATCAGCCACTTCGAGGGGGCAACCTCCAATACATTACATAAATGAAAAATTCTTGGATGATACAAATGCCAAAACCTCCTTCTATATATAGGGGTCCATGGGGTCATAATATAATCCTAGCCGACCTAACAATAATAATGTAAGGGAACAATAATAACAATATGGGGGTTACATGGGTACAACAATAACAATAAGGGGGCTACACTAATAACAATAAGGGACTACACTAGTAATATGGGGACCTAACATGCCCCTCTCAAAAAAGTGTTGTCCTCAATGCTTGAGTAGCTTTGGATGCTTCTGTATAAAATTCTCATTCTTCCATGTATAATTTTCAGTTGGTAAGTTCTTCCACTTGATGAGATACTCTGAAATTTATCGATTTCGTAGCTGTCGGGTTCTTGTTTCCATGACTGTTTCAGGTTCCAATATGATTTTTCCTTCCTCATCAAGTTCTGGCAATATTGTTGGAACTAGAAGTTTGTCACCGATAACCTTATTTAAGTATGAAACATGGAAAACTAGATGCAATCACGAAGAAGAAGGAAGCTCCAATTTGTATGCAATAGTACCAATCTTTTGCAACACCTTGTAAGGACCATAGCATTTTCGCGATAATTTATTATCCTTCTTAGCTTGCTTGAGGGACATTTGTTTGTATGGTTGTAGCCATAAAAATACTCAGTCTCCTACATCAAAAATTCCCTCGCTGTGATGTTGATCTGCCTGTTGTTTCATTCGATTTTGTGCCAAATTGAGGTTATCCTTTAAGAGTTGGAGAACTTGCTGTTGATGCTCGATGTGATCTTCCACTACTTGCACCTTAGAATTTTCTCTTAAAGATGATGTGATGGATGGTGGATGATATCCATAAAGTGCCATAAATGGAGTCATTTTTGCTGCAATATGGAAGGAAGTGTTATACCACCATTCCGCCAGAGGTAACCACTTGACCCATTGTGTTTGTTTATCAGATACAAAACAATGAAGATATCCTTCCAAACAGTTGTTCACTATCTCAGTTTTACCACCGTATTGAGGATGATAAGATGAGCTATAAGCTAGTTGAGTACCCAAACAAGAAAATAATTGCGTCCAAAAATTTCCAATAAAAATGGGATCTCTCTCGCTTACCCTAATCTTTGGGTTTCCATGTAGCTTTTGAATTGTTTCCATAAATGCAGTAGCAACTATACTTTCTTTAAATGGATGAGATAATGCCCAAAAGTATGCATACTTGGTAAGTCTATCAACTACCACCATAGTTACTTTCTTCCTTCAGACTTGATGCTATGATGCTTTGTCCAATCAAACTGAAATATCACTCAACAAACACACAGATGGATAAGGCTATAGAAGACTGAGGTCTTAATTTGTCTCAACTTTATTTTGTGGCTTAAAAAACATTACATATAATTTTGAATATCAGTTAAGGCCATCCAAAAAAAGTCTTTCTACCTATGGTAGAAGTTTTTAAATTCCTTTGTATCTCTAGGAAATTCTTTGAAATTTAAAGAATATTTTTTTATTTCTTTATTTGTGAATTATTGAATATAAAGCGATCTTTGTACCATAAGGAATCATTTTCTATTAAATACCATGAATCTAGTAGGATCTTCCAACTTTGAATGGGTTTTTACTTCTTTGTCCTTCTTCCATTCATCCCTTGATTCGGTTATCCAATCTAGTTGGATAATAGAAATGGCACAAAGAAATGCTTCCACCTCTTCATTCTTTCTTGAGAGTGCATCTGCAACAACATTTAGCTTCCCTTTTTTGTAGATTATTTCAAAGTCATAACCCAACATCTTCGTGACCCATTACGTTTCTCTTCCCAGAAGATATTCTTGTTTAGTTTTTAATTATCATGATCAGTTTTTACCTTGAAGTGTCTTCCCATTAGGTAAGGTCGCCATTTCTTTAGTGCATGTAGTATTTCCAACATTTCCTTCTCACAAATAGCTTTCTATATCATGGAAGGCTTTCAAAAGAAATGGGTCTTCCTTCTTACATTAAAATACCACCAATTCCATTTCCCGAGGCATTATATTCCAAAATAAAGGTTTTTGTGAAGTCTGGCATAGCTAAGACTAGTGCTTGGAACATTGCCTCTTTAAGATGTTCAAAGGCCTTGGTTGCTTTAGGAGTCCATGAAAATGCATCTTTCTTCAATAATGTTGTTGGAGGTCTTGCTATTCTCCCATAATTCTTTAACAAACTTGTGATAATACCTGTTAACTAGAAAATCCTCACAAGCTTGGTTTATAGTTATGGGGACTTTCCATTCCTTAATGGATTTAATTTTGTTAGGGTCTACCTTAACACCCTTGTGAGATACAATATGACCCATATATTCCACCTCTTGTACTCCAAAGAAACATTTGGATGTTTTTTCATATAATTGTTTCTCCTCCAATAGTTTGAGCACCCTGTCAACATGTTGAACATGATCCTTCCAAGACTTGTTGTAGATTAGTATGACATCAAAAAATACTCGCACAAATTTTCTAAGGAATGGTTTGAAAATAGAATTCATCAACCCTTGAAATGTAGAAGGTGCATTGGTAAGGCCAAAAGGCATGACCAAAAATTCATAATGACCCTCATGAGTTCAAAATGCTATTTTCAGAATATCTTCAGTCTTCATTATAATTTGATGATATCCTGAATGAAGATCCAACTTGGTAAAATAAATAGCGCCATGTAATTCATCTAATAATTCATCAATCACAGGAATGGGAAATTTATCTTTAATAGTGATATTATTGAGCTCCCTATAATCTGGACACATGCGCTATGATCCATCCTTCTTGTCCACCAATACTACTGGATCAGAGAAAGAACTTTGACTAGGTTGAATTATACCAACTTCTAACATTTTTGCAATCATATGTTCAATTTCGCTCTTCTGTACATAAGGATATCTGTAAGGCATGATGTTTGGAGGAACACTTCCTGGAATCAAATGAATATCATGATCATGATCACTAATAGGTGGGAGTCCTTTGGGAGTATCAAAAACCTTGGAATGATTGTCCAAGACTTTTTCGAGATTTGGAGAAATAGATGATTTTGATGTTGGAATTTCTAGTGAGCGTAATTGTGCAATTACGCCTCATTGTTCTTTCTTCAGAAGCCTTTTCATGACATTAGAACTTATTATCTTTCCAAGATTCCCTTGGCTACCTTAAAATGAATAAAATTATGGGTACTACCCGAATGAATCAACACTATTACCTTTTTCTTCTTGATATGTTCTTCTATCTTGAGAGTTTGAGGAGTGGTAATTCCTGCCAATGCATTACATGATATGGTCGGACTCATTTCTTCTTCTTCTAGGGTTGGTTCCTGGTGTATATCCACTTCTTTTTAAGTTTCTTGTTCATTTTCTTACTCCTCTTCACAATCTATGTAAAATAATTTCTTCTCAGCACACTTATGACCTTTAGTGTATGTGCTATCACAACTATAGCAAAGCCCTTTTGCTCTTTTTTCTTCCAATTGTTGTGGTTTCAACCTTGTAGGTTGTGGAAGTCTAGGAGTAGCAACACTTTCATATTTATAGATGTGAATGGTAGGCTTCCTTGTCGCCATAATTTTACATTTAAATTTTCTTGCCAACCTGAATGTCTTCTCCAGTGAATTATATTCCCAAACGCAAACTTCATGTTGGACGTTATCCTTTAAATTCAATATGAAGACATCAATCTTGTGTTCCTCTGGAATATCAGTTACCCTTATATTCAATTTTTGGAAGTCCTCAATGTGCTCCACCACTGAACCCTTTTGTTTGAGATTTATCAATTGGCTAAAGAAGGTGTTTATCTTTGTATCCTCATAATGTGCTATCATTTCCTCTGTAAAAATTGACCAAGTGACAATTTTTTTACGGGAGCAAAGCCATCGATAGTATCCAATTTTTTTACGGGAGTAGACATTATTGAGATCAAAATATTGCTCCATCTGTAGTATCCATGTTTCGCGATCCTTGCTATCAAACTTCATCATATCTATCTTTGGAATATGGTGTTTCTTCCATCCAACATTAGAGTTTATGAAATCATGATTAACATTTATTTTTTTCTCATCATGAATTTCCTCTACTATATTTTTCAGAATTAGGAAACATTTCTTGTATCAACTTTGTCAAACTTTCCATATGTTCTTTTAGATCATTATTCATGTTTTCCATGTTGTCTTTCATGTTTTCCATGTTGTCTTTCATGTCATCCATCTTAGTTTCCATGCCTTTCTTCAAACCATCCATTTTAGCTTCCATGCCTTTCTTCAAAACTTCCATTTCATTTTTTTTTCTCTTTGCGAGAGCGAAATTTGGTGTACTTACTCATGTAATTTTGATATTTCATGTTGCAATTCTTCATCTTCATGAGTCATAGTAGAGCCTTCTAAAGGATTAATGGTTGTCGAATTATTTTTATAGGGAATTTTATAACTGAATGTTGATATCTATTCTACAATATGCCCTTGGAATCAAGTCAAACTGATTTTTCACACAAGACTTATGCAATTTGAAAAACAAATACACACCTTTTTATTGATTTTGAGGAGCTCGATATTGAAACTGAATTATCTCTGTGATTTTGGATCTTCAATATCTAAAATTAGGCCCTGTAGTATCCCTATAAAGCTTCTTTCAATTGCCATAGGTCTCACCTGATTTGGATTCTTCGAGACAAAGTTATGCCCAATCTCCCACAATGACCTAACTATTGACTAGTTCACTAGAGCAAAATTGTACGGCGTGCCACATGTCATTGTTTCCTCCTTCAGCTTTGAAATTGATACACATGAAACTATAATCTGTATAATTGTGGCCACTTTTTACAAATTTCCAATACGATGCTCAGAGAGAGATTTATGACGATTTTCCCAGGGTCACCTCTTTGAGATGAAATTCACAAGCTTGAAAAAACCCTAACTTCCACAGATCATATCTTTGAAAATGTTATGAATAAAGCTCTGAAATGTTTTGACGACATTCCTCAAGATTTCAACTTCTCTCTATAAAAATTTTAGCTTCTGAACCCTTGTAGAAAAAAATTTACTGCGAAAAATCCACGATGACCTGTTTAGGTTAAATTCAGGAGCTTGCAAAATGCCCTAACTTCCACAGATCATATCTCTGAAAATATTGTGAACCAAGATCTGAAATATTTCCATGATGTTCCTCATGATTTCGGCTTTGCGCTATAATAATTCAAGCTTCTGAAACTTCTTAGAAAAAACGTTATAGCGAAAATTCCACGATGACTTGTTTGGAGTAGCGAAAGCCTAGAATCCAAAGCTCTGATACCAAATGTTATGAAACCAGCTCCAAAAATAGAAGAAAAGAGAGATCAACGCCTTATAAATAAGCCACTTCGAGGGGGAAACCTCCAATACATTACATGAATGAACAATTATTGGATGATACAAATGACAAAACCTCCTTCTATATATAGGGGTCCATGGGGTCACAATATAATCGTAGCGGACTTAACAATAATAATGTAAGGGAACAATAATAACAATATGGGGGTTACAGGGGTACAAAAATAACAATAAGGGGGCTACAATAATAACAATAAGGGACTACACTAGTGATATGGGGACCTAACATTAGCACTATTTGGCACATGTTAGAACACCCTAGAACTCCCTAACGCACTCTAACACTTCCTGACTTTCCCTGGTATTATCTAGCATTCCTTACCATCACATAGAATACCTTGTCACTCCATCCTTGGAAATCTTATCAATCATTAACACTCCTTGGAACACCCTCATATTCATTCATTTCCATGCATTTTTACCTAGTGCTCCCTTGTGTTGCCCTAGTACTCCCTAACACTCCTTAGTATATATTGGCACTCTCTAGCACAACTTAGCATTGATTAACTACCCTAGCACTCCACAACATGTGTAACAATACCTAGCACACATTAACACTTGGCACGTGTTGTCACTTGGAAAGTCTTAGTATGCCTAGCATTCATTGAGGTTCCTTGGTATGCTTTGGCATGTATTGGCATGGTTTGGAATGGTTTAATATTAAAGTTATTTGAGATCAATTATTGGGAACTAGGAGAGAAGTAACAGAGGAATATTTGGCACTTAAAATGAACTAACACTTGGCACATATTGGTACCTACAGTACTACAAAAAGGGCCTTTAAGCGCAGTTTCTCTTGTGGCGGTCTTGCCAAAATTGCCTCTTAAAGAGTTTTTATGGATTTAGGGGCATTTTTTGAACCCCGCCAGAAAGTCATGAAAATTTGAAGTTTTTAATGGGGTTTTCTAACAACCACCTCTAAAAGTATTTTATCATGCATTTTGGAAGGGGGTTTTAAATTATTTCCCCTAAATATATTTTTATTGCAATTTTTAAAAAAACCCCCATAAAGTCATGAAATTGAACTTTGGGGAAGGCAGGTGTCGGGGTTGGGAGAGGAGGTGAGGAGGTTTAAATGAATTCCCCTAAATATTTTTTTCATGGTGGATTTTAAACCCCCCCACCCCTTGAAATTCATGAAAATTGAGCTTCTTCTTGTGGTGAGCGGTTTCTAAAATCTACTTGTAAAAGTGTTTTCTCACAACTTTTTTCAGGGGCGGGGGTGTTTAAATGACTACCCCAAAATAATTTTGACAACCCCCTAAAATTCATGGGAATTTAACTTTTGGAGGAATATTTTGAACACTCCACCCCCCCACCACCCCCCCCCCCTTCCCAAAAGAGATTTAAAAAAAAATATCATGTGAATTGAACATTTGGAGGTGGAAATTCAAAAAATGCCTCTAAAAATTCAATTCTCATGACTTTGTTGGGGGGGGGGGGCGGTGGTTGGGGGGTTTTCCAAAAGCACCTCAAAAAGTTCAATTATTATGAATTTTAAGGCGCATTTTTTGACAAGCCCCTTTAAAGGTCACAACAATATAAATTTTGGAGGTAGTTTTGGACAGGACCACCACAACACCCTCCGCCCCCCACAAAGTCAATAGAATTAAAATTTTATAGGTGGTTGCTAAATGAACACCTCCAAATGTTTAATTCTCATGAATTTTGGGGAAGGGGGAACTTTTGGTGTACTGAATAAGGAAAGGGGACATAAGGGTAGCATGAATGGGTAGAAATGAGAGGTTTTTGCTTGGTTTACTGAGATCTATAATCCTAGCATTAGATAATGAGAAGGGGTCTTAGGCCCTCATGGAATAGGGATTAGGGGACCTAGAGGGAAGGAAACAAGAGAAATTGATAGGGGAACCCCTATTAGTTGTGATAAGTGTATTATGGGTCCCCACATCCATAAGCCCTTAATCAATAACCACTAAATTCAGTGTCCCTTAAACTCCATGCCATAATCTCTCAAACCCTACACTCATAACTCATAACCCATTAACCCCTTGATCCCTTAAGCCCTAATTCATTAACCCCTTGACCCCTAAATCCTAACTTACAATCCTTGAACCACAAGTCATGACAATGTAACTTTTTGAGGAAATTTTGGACAACCCCCTGACCCCCTCTTAAAAGTCATTATAATTAAAATTTTCAGAGGAGAATATTAAATGACCATCTAAAAAATATCCACTCCCCCATAATTAATAAGAATTTATCATTTTGAGCATGGATGGGTAGAAGTGGGAGCTTTGAGCATGGTTTACTAAGATCGATAATCCTAGCATTACAGAATGAGGAGGGGCCTTAAGATCTCATGGAATAGGAGTCATTAGGCCTAGAGGGAATGCAATGAGAGAAACTAATAGGGGACCCCCAATAGTTGTGATAAGGGGATTAGGGGCTCCATTATCACAACCCATAGGCCCTTAAACCATAACCACTAAATTCACTATCCCCTTACTCCCAAATTCATAATCCCTTAACCCTTACAATCATAACTTATAACCCATTAATTCCTTGATCCCTTAAACCATCAACCACTAAAACCTTAACCCCTGACCGCTACCTTAGAATCACTAAACCCACAAATTCATGACCCCTTATTATCTTAAACCTTGAAACTTAATTCTTAACACCTAACCCCTAAACCCTTAACCCATAACCCCTAGCACCTTAACCCATTGACACCTAAATCTCATAACCATTAAGCACTTAACCCATAAATCCCTTAACCCCTAAACCGTTGGTGCTTAACCATTAGCCCCTAAAGCCCTTAGCCACTAAGAAATTAACCTTTAACCCCTGAAATTGTTGAAAAATGTAGCAAGAAATTCTCAATTTCATTTTCCCTTGATTAAATTGAGAAAATTCAAATTTCCACATGAGTAGACAACTTTGATTATGTTGAATTGAGTGACATGGCTCATTTCACCAAGTTTACTCAGGAAATTCGAGTTCAAGGATTTAGAGTTCAATTTAACATGTGTGATTGCTAATTTGTAGCAATCAAGATTAGTTATCTAAGGTTGTTTTCATTTAAACTAGTTCCAACTATTGGAAGAACTGGTGGAGGGTTAAGTTGTGTAGTGGGACTTCAATAAAACTCAGTAATAATCCAATTAACTAATTAATCAACCCAAAATAGATATTTCATGCAGAGAATTCGAGTTACCCAGTTGAGATGGAGATTCCAAGGAAGTGTAATATCAGTTGTAGACTAGTTCTGAGTCTACGGGTGTTGCATGCAGTCGGAGGAAGGACCTAGAGGAATTACACAATCCAATTGAGGCAATTTCCTAAATAATAGGATTTAATTCCTCAAGGAATAGCACAAGGAAATAGGAGCTCAAGATAATGAAAAATTTGACTAACTCTTAGTCAGAAGCCTTCATTGAGTGAGATAGGTTGAGCACTGGCAAGGTGAACTCAGTTGAGAAAAAAAAATTCTAATGCATCTATTCTTCTGATTAATGCAAGAGTCATTTGGGTTTTTAGAAGATTTCTTTCCCCAGATAAAAATACTTGTTTCATGTATGTGATCCGAATAGAAAGTGGCATCTACCCATGGTATTCATCCACCCATGGTATTGTAAGTGGCATCCACCAATGGTATTCATCCACCCATGGTATTTATCCACCCATGAAATTTACCCATGGTATTGTAAGTGGCATACACCTATGTTATTCATTCACCCATGGTATTGTCAGTGAAATCCACCCACATTATTCATCCTCTCATGGTATTTATCCACCCATGGAATTTACTCATGGTATTGTAAGTGAAATCAACCCATGATATTTACCCACCCATGGAATTTACATGTGGTATTGTAACTAAAAAATATTCTATGTAACAAGTCACATTTTGTAAGAGGATAGATTGTCCACCAAAATGTAGTTTTTATAGTTATTGTCTATTTTAATAAAAAGTTTCTTGGTAATTTCATTTACTATCACATTTTTCTGGAATTTCAAATTTTTAGATCTTGAGGGCTTCCTTCCAAGATCAAATAAATGGTAATAGATTCAGGTTATGAATCCATGGGAATGAGGGTTTGAAGCATATTTTAGTTTCAAATTTTTGCAAAATTCATATAAGTTCTATGGACTCCATAGAGAATTTTAGAAGGTGAAAAATAGTTTATTTGAAATTAATTTCTATTAACTCAAATGGGTTTTTTAAGAAATTTTATTTCGTTTGGTTTGATAGATATGATAAATTGAGTATACACATGTTTGGAATGTTGCGCAACCATACATACCATGAGTTTCAAGAATCATTTTCTCACTCCACAAGTCATCAAATTTAAATTTTATTATATCAACGAAATATTTCTTTAATAATTAAAATGGGTCTTTGACAGAATTTGATTTCATCACCTATAGCAGAAGTTATCAGCAAAGTTGCAGCAAGAGGTATATAATATGAAATAATCCTTTACAAAATCTCATTGGATAAGAGAATCTACTAGACAAGCCACCATTACAACTATGGGTCAACTGCACAAAACCATTTCCATTGAATTCCATTTACTAGGTCAAACACTTTTAGTATCACAGTTGATCGCAAGCATTACAGGGTATTTCTATCCTCGGATCTTTGTTTTTCATGGTTATGGGTCATCCACAAACACAAACTTCATCGAGTCCATCTGCTAAGCCACTCATCGTCAGTATCATAGTTGTTCGCAATTATTACAGGGTATCACTATCCTCATATGTTCATTCATTATGGTTATGGGTTAACCACACAAAACCCTTCTCTTCAGTGGCCCTTCATATTCAACAAGGCTTCTCAAGAGGGAACTTCACGCAATGGCGACCATTTCTCATTAAGGAGGGAGGAATAATTCGAATGGAAAGTGGCATATACCCATGGTATTTATCCACCCATGGAATTTACCCATGGTATTGTAAGTGGCATCCACCCATGGTATTTATCCACCCATGGAATTTACCCATAGTATTGTAAGTGGCATCCACCCATGGTATTGTAAGTAGCATCCACCCATGTTATTCATCCTCCCATGGTATTCATCCATCGATGGAATTTACCCATGGTATTGTAAGTTACATCCACCCATGGTATTTACCCACCAATGGAATTTACCTGTGGTATTGTAACTAAAAAAGAGTATAAGTAACAAGTGGCATTTTGTAAAAGGATAGATTTTCCACCACAATGTAGTTTTCACAGTTATTCTCTATTTTGATAAAAAGTTTCTTGGCGAACTTTTAAATTTTCTTCTCATATTTTTCTGGCATTTCAAATGTTTAGACCTTGGGGTCCTCCCCCCAAGGTCCGGATAATTATGTGATTTCTTATTGCATGTCTAGAATTTTTGTTCTAAATTATAAAATAATGTCCACATAATAGTAGAGCACTTATAGCTCCAAGGCAACGGGTCTTGGTTAAACGGTGATGAGGCGGGTTGTTATAGCACTCATCACGGAGTTCAATTCCTTCCCTGTCAGGGTGATGTATTGGTGTGTTGTGAAGTAAAAAAAAAAAAAGAAGAAAAATGAAAAGTCTTACAAACACAAAATAAAAAAAATAGTAGAGTAGGTTTGTGTCTAATGATTCTGGTTAAGACTTCATGAGCACAGATCTACAACATAATTTCTACATGGTATTAGAGCTAGATTCAGAATAGAGAAGAAATTCGAAGTTTTTTCAACGAGACTCGAATTTGGAGATCAGTGTTGTAGGTTTTCTTCAGAACCAAGAAGATGAATTTCAATGGAATAAGGCTAGATTATGCCTTGCATGGCACCTCTAATATTGTTGCATGGAAGGATCTTGGAGATGAGTGTTGTAGGTTTTCTTCAGAACCAAGAAGATGAATTTCAATGGACTAAGGCTAGAGTATGCCTTGCAGGGCACCTCTAATATTGTTGCATGGAAGGATCGTGTGTAGGAGGTATTGGATGATAATGGATTGCTAGAATACATCAAGCCAGATATGCAGTGATTTGACTACTAAAGTCTGTGGAGTTGTACATACTTGACGAGTCTACCCCTTATGAATTTGAACCTATGACCTCCTAAAACAGGATTAAATTTTAACTCGAATCTTAATAGTTAATCAAATTTTCATTTATTATTTTATTTCAAGTATTTGAACAATAACAATAAATTTTTATAAACATTGTTGTAAAATAATCAAGATTAAAAATATAAAATTAAAAAAAATACAACTTAGCTCGATATATCAAAGTTAATCAATTATTTACATGATGAATACAGTTCTAAGATATTTAATAGTTATAAAAATGGTGATTTGTTGTAGCAAGAGGCACATTATACAATAGGTACAAGGAGATGTGTAATTCTAATTACTTTTGTGCTCAACTTAGAGTTGATGACTTTTAAAATAAAGATAAAATATTCTCCAAATAAAAATAGTGTCCCGTGTTTATTGTCTTCATTCACAACTCTAAATGAAGAAGATATGGAATCTTATATTTTCACTTGAAAAAGTAATTAAAAGTAAAAAATTCAATTAGTTCTTAAAAAGAACGGGATGTGTAATTGATTCCATTATTAATATAAAATTGACATGTGAGATTTTTAAAATAATAATAATAATAAATTCATTAATGTGGATCATGTATAAAATATTTCAAACATAAGGTTAATAATATTTACAGGTATTTAAAAATATATTTAAAAAAAAACATTTTAATTTAAAGACGGTGGTTCATAAAAAAAAAAAATTAATTCCGAGGTTAAGTAAAATATTTTAAAGTCAAATAATATATATTAAATATGGTTTATGATATAAATTCTCGTAGTAAAAACATTTTACCTTACACAATCAAATTGCCCAATAATATTTTCAAAAATATCTATTTATACATACAAAGATGCACATTAAATAATGAAAAAATATATATGAGAAATCAAAACCCTTGAGATACATTTTTTTTTCCAATTTTACGTCTTAAAAATGTTTACAACTTAAAATATTTAATGTCTCAAAACTTGCTAAATCTATGCCTAAAATCAATCAATATCTATTTAGATCAAATTTAGTTCTCAACTCATTTAAACATAATGGCTCACATTGTATTGGAAAGCATGATTTTTTTTTGTGAATGATTAGTTAAATTTTTATAAGGTACACAAAATTATATTCACATCAAAATAATAATACAATACAAATATAAGATGTTATGTTTCAAGATGGCTAATTTATCTTGGACATACAATGTTTTGGTTTAGTGAATAACTTAAGCACATACGAATCTAAGAGGCTAACTAGGTGGAGATAATCTCTCCACCAAATAAACCTTAATAAACACCTAAACATTAAGAACAAACACCTCTATATAGAAAACATCCTAACTAAGACAAAAAAAGTATCACAACCAAGACAAGTAAGAATTATATTAAATGACTGATTAGAACAACATCAAAGATTAAAAGATTATGGACAACAAAATGAAAATTTGTGTAAATTTGTGAAATAAAATCATAATTAAGGTGTATTATATCCCACATACACATATTAGTAAGCAAGTATACATGAAAAAATTGTTATTTTATGTACTTCTAATAATGTGCATCTCCATCAAGTTTGTGGCAATGTTAAAACTACTTTTCAAATTGATTCATTTTTATAAGCACCACCATGGTGAAAATTAAATATTTGGATTTTCTTGGGGGGGTGAGAATGTGATCTTTCATGTGATCCACGGTATTGAAAATGAAAGGAAAATTCAATGGTGGATAACCCCAACTATTTTGGGGTTTGAAAGGCATGTGCTCCACGATATTCAAGATGAAAGTAAAATGGAAGAGTTGATAGCCCGAACTTCTTTAGAATTTGAATCACGTGAAAGTATACGTGAGCAGTGCTGTAAAAATCGATCAAAAAAGATAAATATTTGTTGTTACGTAAGTAAACGTAGTTTACACAGTTTTATATTCGAGCTTCAACGGTTTGAAAAATGTTCCCATAACTGAACGATCATAAAATATCCCTCGCTGATGGCAGGCTTGTGTTGAAAATTCATGCCTTCTGCTCCTATTGATCGCAAGTTCGTTCCACCCCGCGTTGTAGAATATATATGCACGGTGTGTCACCTTGTATTGATTTCAGATGCAGAGTCATGAATATGATGAGCATTTCGGGCACTGAAATATTATGAGAAATATTATTCATGGAGTAATGGAATTCGATGTCGATATCACAGACTATAAATAATTAGTGCTGGAAAGAGGGTTATCCGAGCCTTTTCTAAAAAAATAACTAGAGTTTTAGTGTATCTCCCCCGACTTGTGAGACGGTTACTGTTAGGAGAACAGGTCTCTCTTGTTCTAGAGAGTTTCGACTATGAGTAAGAACCGACCATTTTATTTTTCTCTGAACTTGATCTGAAATGCACCTTTTTTCTTTATGTAGCTGTGCATAGTCAAAAAATTTCCTTGTGTATAAATTGTCAGAACTATCGAAAATGATTTGTTCAAGCAAGAGTGGAAGCCCAGAACTAGTGTAGAACTGTTTCAATACATAATTTTGAAATGAGCATTGGCCCCTCTGATTGGCCTATTAATTGGCATCATTGCAGCCTTTGTGAAATTGGAAACAGAAAACATTGCAGGGTTGAAGCTTCATATTTCCTCTAAATTGATATCACAGAAGACGTAGTCACCAAAGTCTTAATTCCGACATTTACACCAGGTTTTTGTTTTACTTTACACTAATTCCGACATTTATATGGGCCAAAATTTTGTTTTACTTTACACTCATATACTGTTGATCTATACTTTGGTTAGTTTACCTCCAGAAACTCATGAAAATTTTCATGGGGTTTTCTAAAAACTACATTTAAAAGTATTTTATCATAGGGGTTTTTAAATTATTTCTCCTAAATATATTTTTATTGGAGTTTATTAAAAATTAGAGAAAATCATGAAAATTGAACTCGGTGGGTGGGGAGGGGATTTAAATGACTTCCCCTAAATATATTATTTATGGTGGTTTTCAAATCTCCTTGAAATTTATGAAAATTGAGTTTCTTGTGAGGGGTTTCTAACAATCACTTGTAAAAGTGTTTTCTTATGACTTTTGTGAGGGGTGTTTAAATAACTACCCCAAAATGCATTTTTCATGGGGTTTTTTTGACAACCCCTAAAATTCATGGGAATTTAATTTTTGGAGGAATATTTTGAACCCCCTTCTCGCCCTTACCCCGAAAAAAAATAAAGTGATGAGAATTGAACATT
Organism: Pinus albicaulis; assembly: GCA_034641835.2. Taxonomy (NCBI): domain Eukaryota; kingdom Viridiplantae; phylum Streptophyta; class Pinopsida; order Pinales; family Pinaceae; genus Pinus; species Pinus albicaulis. The sequence goes on along the minus strand of CM076581.1, from coordinate 1,116,076,281 downwards.
TGGAGGCAGACATTCAAAAACTGCCTCTAAAAGTTTAATTCTCATGACTTTGTGTGGGGGGTCTGTCCAAAACCACCTCCAAAAATTCAATTCTTGTGACTATTAAGGGGCATTGTTTGACAACACCCCTTAAAAGTTATGACAATGTAACTTTTGGAGGTATTTTTGGATAACGCCCCCCTCCCCTAGGCCTCCGGCCCCCCTCAAAGTCATTAGAATTAAACTTTGAGAGGTGGTTACTAAATGACCACCTCAAAATGTTTAATTCTCATCAATTTTGGGGAACGGGGAACTTTTTTGTATTGAATATGGAAAGGGGACATAAGGGTAGCATGGATGGGTAGAAGTGGGAGGTTTGAGCATGGTTTATTGAGATCGATAATCCTAGCATTAGATAATGAGAAGGGGTCTTAGGACCTCATGGCATAGGGACTAGGGGACCCATAGGGAAGGAAATTAGAGCAATTGATAGGGGAACCCCTAATAGTGGTGATAAGGGGATTAATGGCCCCATTATCACACTCATAAACCCTTAACTGATAACCACTAAATTTAGTATCCCTTAATCTCCAAGCCATAATCTCTCAACCCCTACACTCATAACTCATAAATTGTTAACACCTTGATCCCTTAATCCCTAATTCACTAACCCCTTGACCCTTAAACCCTCCCTTAGAATCCTTGAACCACCCTTAAAAGTCATGAAAATGTAACTTTTGGAGGCAATTTTGGACAACCCCCCCTCCAAATAAAAATTTTAGAGGATATTGTTAAATGGCCATCTCAAAAATATCCCCCTCCCAAAAAATTCATGAGAATTGAACATTTGGAGCGTGGATGGGTAGAAGTGAGAGGTTTGAGCATGGTTTACTAAGATCTATAATCCTAGCATTAGAGAAAGAGAAGGGGCCTAGACCTCATGGTGTAGGAGTTAGGGGGCCTAAAGGGAAAGCAATGAGAGCAATTGATAGGGGAACCCCCAATAGTTGTGATAAGGGGATTAGGGGCCCCATTGTCACAACCCAGAGACCCTTAAACCATAACCAACATAGTTACCGATCAAATAGGTAACTGAACTGGTATGTACTTTTTTGAGGTAGAAAAAAAAGCACCCGATTTTGAAAAGTGGTGATGCAGAATCACCATTTTTTTTAACATATTTTTGACACTTTAATTTTTTTATTTATGAAGTATGAACATTTGTTTTAAAATGTTAGTGATTTTCATGCTAATTTTGAAACGTAAAGATGCAACATCAACCATTTTTTTTTAAAGTGGTGATTTTTATTTTTATTTTTAAGAAAAAAAAAACAAACTTAACTTGTAAAAATAAAAAATTTAAACAAAAATAAATAAATAAAACAAAAATTTTCGAAAATTATATAAAAGGGAAAAATTAAATTAAAACACATAATTTAAAGAAAAAAAGAAAAAAACATCAAAAATATTTTTTTCTGAGTTATTAAAAAAACCATATAATTAAAAAAATAATAAATAAATAGAAAATTTAAAAATAATAAAAATAATTTTAATTTTAAATTTTAGAAATAATAATAATAATAATAATAATAATAATAATAATAATAATAATAATAATAAAAAAAAAAAATTTAAAAAAGAAAATTTAAAATTTGGAAAGAAAATTAAAATCAAATTATAAAATAAAAAAATTAAGATTAAAAAAACGCCTATTTTTTAAATTAAACCATTTTAAAAATTTTAAAACGAAAAATAAAATAAAAAGTAAAACAATAAAACAAAAAGGATTTTTAAAATTCAAATTTTATAAATTTTATAAATAAATTTCAAATTTCAAATTTAAAAAAATAATTAACCTAAAAAATTTAAATTAAAAAAAAAATAAGATATAAAAATCAAATTAAAAAAAATAAAAATAAAAAATTGGTTTTTATTAAATTTAAAAAAAAAACAAATATTAAATTTAATAATTAAAAAAATTAAAGTTAAAATAAATATTCAATTAAATTAAAAAAAATTAATAAATAATAAAAAAAAATATTAAAAAAAAAATAGAATTATTAAAATTTAATAAAATAAAATAAAAAGTCGAATTAATTTTTTTTTAATGTAATTTGAAAATCCAACTAAGTGGCGCAGCGACCTGGGTGGGAGGTTGATTCCTGGAATTGACCTCCTGCCCAGCGGCTGGCCCCAGCCACCACCTGGGCGGCACCAGTGAGTCGATTTCTTAAATTCAATTAAAACTGTTTTAATTCTATTTTTTTATTATTAAATTTTAATTTTTTTTAATATTTGTTTTTAGTATTTTTTTATTTCTTTATTAAATTTCATTTTTTTTAAAATTTAATTAAATATTTTATTTTAATTTTTATTATTATTAAGTTTATATTATTTTTTTAATTTTATTTAATGATATTTAATAATTTTTAAAATTTATTTCAATTTATTTAAATCTAATATTTATTTTTAAAAAAAAAATTAATTCCATAATATTAAATATTTTTTATTTAAATTATTTTTTGTATTTTAAATTAATTTTTTTTAACTTAATTTCTTTTTATATTAATATTTTTTTTTAATTTAATATTTTTAATTTATTTATTCTTTCCATTTTCCATCTTTAATTGATTTTTTATTTTTTTTTAAATTTTCATTTTAAAAGTGTTTTGTTTTTTTTTTGTTTTTTGTTTTTTTTTTTTTTTCGAATGTTTTTATTTATTCATTTATTTATTAAAATTTAATATTTTTGTTTTTAAATTTAATTGGTTATCTTAATATTTAATTTTTTAAATATATTTTTAAATTTTAATTTTTAAAATGTTTTTTATTTATTTTTTCTTAAATTTTAGTGGTTTTTTTTTTTAATTTAAAAAAATATAACGAATTTTGTTTTTTTTGCAATTATTAAAAAAAAAAAAAATTCATTTTACTTTTATTTTTAATATAAATTTTTATTATTATGCAGCTTATATAGGGTACAATAATCCCGTCTAGAGATTGGAACAGGGGATATGACTAAGCTCGTGATAAGAAAGGTAAGTTATTCAAATGAAACAAGCTACATAGAAGATCTTAGTATAAGCTTGAAACACTGCCAGCCTGGCTGAAGCGAGCTTGCCTAACTAGAGAAAGTGAACTCATTAAATAGGTAGAGTCAAGTGAAAAGCACATAGTGTCGCTATCACATTCACCATCGCTATCGCTTTTCTATGCGGTACGTGAACCGGGCGGGATCAATCGTTCTGCGTTCTAAAATTTTTGTTTCAACTCTTTTCGTCTTCGGGGTGTATTTTGCACAAAAAAATTTGGCTTTTACTTCTATTTTTAAAAAATGTCGAAAATTTAATCCGAAAAAAAGAGATTATTCCATAATACAACCTATTTTTTGTTAATCCGAAATTTTTTTTTGAACAAAATAAAATTTGCTTTTACTTCCATTTTGAATTTTTTTTTTAAATTTACCTTGAAAAAAAAAGGTTGTTCCAGAATACAAATAATCATTTTCAATTTTTTTTTTCATGGTTTTTTGATGTTTTTTTGGTTAGAGTTCTTTTTTTGAGGTAATTGTTCATGTTTGATCAGTAACTATGTTAACCACTAAATTCACTATCCCCTTAGTCCCAAATTCATAATCCCTTAACCCCTAGACTCATAGCTTATAGCCCACTAATCCCTTAAACCCTAAGCCACTAAACCCTTAACCCGTAACCACTAACTTAGAATCCCTAAACCCACAAATTCCTGACCCCTTATCATCTTAAATCTTGACACTTAATCCTTAACACCTAACCCCTAAACCCCTTAACCCATAATACCTAACATTGTAACCCATCGACACCTAAATCCCATAACCCTTAAGCACTTAACCCCTAAATCCCTTGACCCCTAAACCCTAGGTGCTTAACCATTAACCCTTGAATCCGTTAAATAGTAAGAAATTAAATCTAACACCTAAAATTTTTGAAAAATGTAGCAAGAAATTCATGATCTGTACTTTGGTTACTTTTCCCCCCAGAAAGTCATGAAAATTTGAAATTTTTCATGGGGTTTTCTAAAAACCACCTTTAAAAGTATTTTATCATGACTCTTGGAGGCAATTTAAATTATTTCCCCTAAATATATATTTTATTGCAGCTTTTTGAAAACCCCCCAGAAAGTCATGAAAATTAATCTTTGGGGGGCGTCCTCCTCAATATGTCTTAATTTCATGTTCAACAATATTTTGATCGTCATCGGGCATTTCTTCGTAAGACCATGAAAAAACGTTGCAAAATTCTTTGAAAAGGGAGGTATAAGTGGCGATCTCATAGGGAGTGCAATCAGACCCAATCAAGATATCTTCCACGATATATGGTTACATGGCAACATTGATTGATATGGTAGAGGAAATGTTGGCGAGGTTCCCTTTCGAAGAAATGGAAAAAATTCATTGGAAATGTGAGGAAGGACTGGCATTGCTGGAGGAATCCAGGATTTGAAAAGATTCATCCAAAGCCTCTATGTTGGGGAAAAAATATGATCAATGATGAAGAGGTCCCTATGGATGGTGAGATATAGACATGACTTCTCGAATAGCTTCATCATATGGTAATGGGAAGCCAAGAAAGTCACAAGAGGAAGGATGGTCCACAACCTTGGAAGGCAGGAAGAAATTTCTAGGTGTTACGGAGGTGGTAGCATGTGACTCAGCAGATGGAGAAGCGAGTGGATGTACTGATAAGCAAGCATTGTTGGACTTCAAGGCATAGATGCTCCATATGAATCGATCTCAGTTTCAGCAAGCACCACCCAAGGGTCATCGAAAATTTGGGGTCGACAAGTGCGAGAAGAGATCATATGGAAACGATTGACAACAGGAGAGGGAGTGTCGAGCAAGGGGAGATGAAGAAAAACCCCCATAAGAGTGATACTTTTGATGAGGCTCGCATCAACACTCCAGAACTGATCGAGGTTGTCTCCCAAAAATAGAACAATAGTTCTAGTGGTATTAGAACGCTAGGCCAATGGCACACAATAGTCAAGCTAGTCAATAGTAATGATCTTGCCTTCATGCGGAAAAAAAAGTAAACAAAACACAGATGAGACTACTACCATCATGGCATAAAACAAGCTACGACCAAGGAGTTGGTTATAATCCAAAGGAGTGTCGATGACTTCAATATTGTGATGTACCATTTTACCCCCTAACTCGATGGAAAAATGTGGGAGGACCCCCATAGGAATGAAATTGTGACTGTCAAATGTTTAGAGAGTGGCATTAGACATGGAGAGGGTTGGAGAGCCAATAGATTTCCAAAAATATATGGACATGACACAGGTGGAGGAGCTGTCATCTACCAGAGTGTGATGGATATTCTTTTGGGAAACCCGCTCTATAATATGAAAAGAAATTTGATGGGAAAGACGAGGAACAATACTATAGTGTTGAGCAACCCTAGTGAAAGAGTTGTGTGTTTTCTTACGTAAAACACCCTTGGGGGGGAAATAAACAGGTTCCATAGGCTTATCTAGAGTGAGAGGTCCAGTGGAACTAGGTGGAGTTCGTGAGTCCTTGGAAGGAGAACTCGACTTAGGGACATCATAGGACTTAGCTCGTGTGGTCACATTGACATATTCTTTTCACCTAATCTAGTGCATTTGCAGGTAATCGCACACCATGTCTAAATCCTTTGGCACCTTCACAGAGGGTCTGTGTGGCCTCACATAATTTGGGAGCCATGAAATGGGCTCGGCAAAAAGTGCAACCTCATCTATTGCTGACATAGGTCTTTTTGACGGGTCACCCATAGGGGCCTCTCCTTCGTTGCCTGGCATGGGGAAATAACTTGTCTAGGGGATGTCCATGGCTTGGATGATGATCCCTTAGTCACCTTTCCCTTCCCTTTGGCAAGTGTTGACACTACTTATTGAACTTCTGGGATAACTTCATGGACATCGTCGAAGCCGGGCTCAGTAGATGTTGTAAGCAACACAAAGTACTCCTCAGACGACGCTCTCTCAGGGTTAGTGGCCGTCATTCTGGGCTTGAAGATAAACTCGGGGTTACTTACATCATATGTGGGGGTCTCACGGCCAGACATACAATACCCACTGATAATTTCAAGGCACAATTCACTCAAACAAAAAAGGAAAGGAATATGACCCGCACCCTTACTTTTATAGACGATCCATGGTAAAAAAGTTCGGAACTTCATTAATGGCATCTTATCCTTATAAAAACAGTCAAAAATCACCTAAGATCTCCTCATTAATTGCATAAACACTGCACCATCCGGTAAAATCGATTTTTCACTCAGAGTTACTGTCCCAATGAATAGTTTTTCCCACTACACACACCCTCAACACTCATGTTTCACCTGCCCACATATGTCCTCTGCGCAGTGCGTAGACAAGTGGATTTGATTTCTTCAACCATATAGTCATTTGGTAGGCACAGGGTTATCCCTATACGGATCCAGTCGCCATCCATTGATGTGCTCGAGAAGACTCTCGTCGTGAAACGTTGCCAAGTGCACCACACCTCCATTAGTGATCTCCTTCATGATATACAGCCCTAACTAATTCTTTCTGAACTTCCTTGGGTGGCGTGCAAACTGACTATCGTATAAAAAAACCAGATCGTCTTCCTTGAATTCCTTCTACCAAATGTGCCTATCATGCCAGGCATTTTCATGTGCTTTCTACACTTGCTGATGAAAGTTAGCAATAAATCGATTGTCCTCTAAGAGAACCAACTGTGATAGACATTCCTCCATGATGTCTAGTTCAACCATATTGGTGAATCCTGCGATGTGCAGGCTTGGGACAATTTATTCCATTGGCATGATTGCTTCTTGTCCATAAACCATCCTAAATGGTGTTTTACCAATCAACTTCTTGCATGTAGTCCTATAAGCCCATAAAACATAAGGGATGTGCACATCCCAATCATTCCATTTTGCATTATAGATCTTTGTGAGTGCATTCTCCAGGATTTTGTTAAAGGCATCCACTGCACCATTTGCTTGAGGGTGATAGGGAGTACTCTTCTGGTGATGTATCTCGAATTCCTCTGTCAGAGCTTCAATGGTTTCATTAACAAAGTGTGTACCCCTATCACTCATCAATATCTTTGGGCACCCAAATCTAGTCAAGATATTTTCAAAATTAAACTGCAGAGTAGTGTCTGCAGTACAATATTTTACTAGCTTGGCTTCTGCCAATGTGGTTACATAATCTATGGGAGTGATGATGTAGTGCGTGCTAGTCTTCTTCCCAGGAGGATTGATAGGTCCAACAAAGTCTATGGCCCAATTCTCAAAATCCAACAGGGCCATCCATGGCTACAATGGAATTTCATCTCTGCGCGATGGCTTCTCAGTTAGTTGGAATGCATCACAAGCTCGACATATGCATGTGCATCACTGTGCAGTGTGAGCCACCATAACCCAACACGCAACACCTTCTACATAGTAGCTTTCTCTACATAGTGGCCTCCTGCCACTCCTCCATGAGCTTCAGCCAAGATTTCTTGTCTTTCATATTCCAAAACATACCTTCTTAATACTTCGTATGCTCCCAACTTGTACAGCTTACCAGCAATCAATGTAAAATCAGTTGCGTGCGAAACCAACTCTTGCTTTTGTTGCACTGAGTATTCAGCAGGCACACTACCAATAGTCAGAAAGTGAATTATATCTGCAAAGTGTTCATCAACCACTTTAATAACAAATATTTACGCATTAGGTAGTCCCTCCTCCAGACTGGTGGGTTCCTCCCCATTCTCGATGCGTGATATGTGATCAGATCCAGCATTCAATATTCTAGGTTGAAAAATAATTTCAAAATCATGTTCCTGATATAGCAACAAACATCTGCAAATATTCCCCCCCAACACATGCTTATTGACCAGGTACTTCAAAGCAGAGTGGTTAGTGAACATCTTGAAGTATCCTCCTAGCAGATAGTGACTATACTTCTGCAGAGCATAGACCATAGCCAATCCTTCCCTCTCTTTGGTTGAGTAGTTGCACTCTGCACTGGAGAGCTTCCTACTTGTAAAGGAAACCGAGTGATCGATATCACCTTCTCTTGGTTGTGCTAAGACAACTCAAAGTGCAATGCCGGATGCATCAACACGCACATGAAAGACCTTGGACTAGTTAGGGAATATTAAAATAGGTGCAATAACCAAATTTTCCTTTAGCAGCTCAAAGCTCTTTTGACATTCCTCATCCCAGAAAAAGGACACATATTTCTTCAACAATTTCTCCATGGGTGCAGTGATCAGAGAATAGCCCTCGATGAATTTTCTATAATATCTTGTGTGTCCTAGAATAGAGCGCAGTTGTTTCTCATTGGTAGGGGCCTCCAAGTTGATAATAACTGCAATCTTAGCTAGATCTACCATCAATCCTTGCTAAAAAACAATATGTCCCAACAAGATTCCAAAAGGAACACATAATATACACTTCTTGAAGTAAAGAGAGATCTAATGTTTCCTGCAAGTGTCGAGCATCATGCGGATGTTGGACACATGCTTCTTTACCAATCCAAACACAGTCCAATCATCAAAGTACACTTCTAGAAACTTGTGCATGAATTCATTGAATACAACTACTACTACACGCGATAATATAGTAGGTGCATTCTTCAATCCAAAAGGCATAATTGTGTATTGGAAAGATACCCATTATGTTGCAAAAGTGGTCTTACTCCAGCCTTCTGGCACAATCCTGATCGTATGATAACCTAAATATCCATTAGTGAAAGAGTAGGCCTATTTTCCTCCCAAATTTCCCAATACCTCATCTGAAAATGGAGTAGGGAAGGGTTCATGTACACATGCATCATTCAGTTTGCGCAGGTCCACACAAATCCTTATTTCTCCCTTAGTCTTCTTTTCTTGAATAACCATCGGGCTCACCCAATTAGACTGCTCTACAACCTCAATGATTCTTGTAGCAAGCATTTTTTCCAATTGTTCCTTCACGTTTTTCTTATATTTTGGATTTAACCAGTATGGTCGCTGCTTGACAGGGTGCGCATCTGGTTTCAGAGTGATCTTCATAACTCCCAAATCTCCTACAATTCCTTTGAGCTTAGAAAACTTTGTGGGAAAAAGGTCTTGATATTCTGTCAACAGCTCCACAACCTTTCCCACTATGTCATCATCCCAATAATCTCCTATTTTGGCCAACTTGGGTTGTTCCTCCGTCCCAATGTTGACTTCCTTTAGCTTGACAGGCTTAGTTACATCCATCATTCCTAAAAAGGTCCCGACAATTGCGGGCTCCTCCTCAGATTTTGGAATATTGAGATTTCTTGGATCTTTCTCATTATGTTCCACTGATAGATTCCTACAGTTGACAATATCCTGCATCTGCACTTCCTATGCTAGCATAGCACATTCTATCCGAGTCTAGGAATCATCAAATACAATTGCTTCTATATCCTGTAGGGCTTTTTCCAATCCCGTAGATCCACCGACCATATCGAAGGTTAACAAAAAAATTTCACTCATTGTAGCCCAATTAAGGGTCCCTCGCCATAGCTCCATCTCCAAATACCATGTCATAGGGATTGGTCCCAACGTATGGACAAACATGTGAACCCATTCGGCCTTGGGCTTCTTATCCAAAACCTACATCCATGTAGCCAGGTGTTTGCACAGATCACCTCGGCCACCAAAAATCTCAGTCGGTGGGGCAATGGGTTGCTAAAAGCGCAACCACATCATTCTTTTTCATTCTTCACAATCCTCAAAGCTCCCTTTATGAATATCCCTTCAACGTGTTGTAGTTGCGCGCATAGCAAGATCGAGTGCCCAAAACCTTCACTCTTTTGGGACAACCTTTTCCAATTTTTCCAAAAATAATAAAACACTACCAAAACCATCAAAATAGGGTAATTCTCTTACCTTTGAGGAGATGCATCACAAATTTTTAGTGACTCTGAGGTAGCGCAGCGTAGAAGCATCATGTAGACGATTCTGCAAGTCATCCATTTCTCCATCTGAATCTGAGAAACATGAGCTATCATTTTCCCAATTCATGATCCCATCACCAGTAGGGTTGATCCAATCCTCATCTCGTGCAGTCAAATTGTAGATATGGTCACCATCATCTCCTTCACACACTGGTTCTACATATCTCTCCTCTTCCGCAGGATCCAATGGTACTATAACCCGAATACCATTGTTTTCAAAGATCATACTTCTGTGCTTCAATTTGATGTTGCCCTCCATGTCGATGGCCCAATCTAGCCCTAGCAGTGCAAGGTAGGGGTCTATATCATCCACAATTTGTATTACTTCAAAGTCTACGAGTACCTTTACTCCAGCAATGTCTACCAGAACCTGTGGGAGTCTCCCTAGTGGAATGATTTTTTACTGATTATCCATGTGTAGCTGAATGGTGGACCACTCCAGCTTTGGTTAGCCCATATTTTTCCAGGTCTGCATAGGTAGAACATTTGCATCAAATACCAAGTCTAAAATGACTTGATCCATCTCATACTCACCTATTTGCATGGTCATGCGCATCTCCTGACCAGTTCTCTTCTTATTCTTGTTTACAGACTTACTCTTAGTTCGAGGCAACTCCTTATCCGCGCAGCTATCTATCAGAGTCTAAAGGTTGTCTACTTATTTTTGGTTATGCAATAGCTTGATGCAGGCTTGCAGGAAAGGTTTTACTTCATCATCAATCTTTTCTTCTATGATTGACTTGGATGTGGATGCACCTACAACATCAAAATCCTTTCTAGCTTTTACAAAATTCTCCTTTTCCTTCTGCAGGTGGAATCCTTATTTTTTTTCATAGGCCTTCCTGATCAATGGCTCTGCTTTAGCCTTCTTTCACTCGTTTTCTCTAGTGGTAGCACCACTACGTGTAATTATTTTCACACTCAGATCATCATCTCATAGCTCAACTCTAACCATTTGTATATTCTGTGTAGGTGTATGTTGTTGCTTCTCCTGCATTCTAGCAATAAAAATAGGACAATATTCATTAACATGATCAAACTGTCTACAATACCTACAATATTGTTGCGTAGGGTTCGAAAAGTCACACACATAGTGTCTAGCGTCTCCACAATTATACCAAATCAGTTGTCCTCTTCCACGACCTGCACCTCCACCTCTCCCTCCTCCCCTTCCTCTGGCTAGAGATCCACCACGCCCAGAGGGGGATGCTGATGAAGATGGGTCGGCCTGCACTCTATAGAGGTTTCCATTGTCTATCATCAGATGAAATGTACAACAGTGGTGCTCATCATGGCCAACAGAAGAGAAAAACCTACACCATTGTTGCTTCAGTTTTGGTACATAACTTCCTAATCGAGGTCAATGGTTTCTATCATGCCTTCCAGCCACTTGACAGTCAGCGCACCACAACATAGAAGTACCACTCGGTCCTGCAGCATCCCTGGGTCATAATGGATTTGTTCCTCCTGCTTGCATGTAATCTTGAAGCAAGGTACACCGATATTTTGTGTGATCGGAACCCTTACAACGTATCATGGTGGCTTCACTCAATGAACCTTTAACATATCACATGCGATCATAAAATATTAAACAATACCCTTAATTTGAGTACATATTGGAAAGTACCCCTAAAAATCACATTATTTAACCCCCTACCAATATAAACCCAATACAGCGTCCCATTTTAAAAAACCCCTACTTTCATTATATATTGTATGCATCCATTTTTTTGTTAACATTTTTTATACCCCTTTATATTTTTTCATTAAATTTGAGCTCCATTTTTTATATCAGCCATTATAAAAACCCTTTATCCCCTATATATCCCCTAATATATGATGTCATTTTTCCTCATTATATATCCCCCAATATGAACCCACGTGCTATAGTATTTCTCCAGCAGTGAATTCCCTGTGCAACATATACACCATACATCTACGCCAAATTATTTCCATCTATCTCTGTGCAAGTTATGAATCTCCAAGTGCATCGCTTCTAACTGATTTTGGATTTGTGTAGTCCCAAATTTCTCATCAGTTCTAGGCGCAGCTTCGAGTTTCATAGAAACTTCAAGGGCCTCTGCTTGAGAATCAATTTTCTACTAATTCATAGGGCCGCGCAGGTGTGGCAAGAGCATGGAAATAAACCATTATTTATGCTACTTATCATCATAGATAAATCCTCCATCGTTGATAGTGTGCTTCAATCGTTGATCTGCCTCCTAGATAGATTCGTTTAGTTCTTTTCAGATTTCTTTTAGCTCTGTTACACATTGTGAGTAGGACTTTGGTTTTTTGAACTTCTACTTCAAATATTTCTTTATCTCATCGACAGTAGGATCAATATTCTGAGCCAAATATCCCATAAAATAATCCAGCGCACGACCTTCGAATGCCATGGCTAGCTGTGCCCTTTTGACATCATCAGTATTAACATTTTTCACAGTCCATACTGCATCTGCAACAAACTAGAATCTCTCCATGTCTTCATCACCCACACCCTTGAAGGTGGGTAGCTTCATATGCACAGCCATATCGCCCCCTGGTGATGGAGGTGGTGGTGGAGTATGAGACGACTTACCCGTTCACGAGTTTGGCTATGGGGTGGCTAGAGGGCTACCTATGACACACATAGCCTCACCATTCTTTTTATCACTATTAGGAGGGTTACTCAGAGGGTTGTATATAGATATGTCTCCTCTCTGGTTGACCCGAAAGTACTTTTTTCTGCGCTTAGTGATTTCAACTTCGTTTGGGGTCATTCACTCTGTGTGACTGCACAATATAATACCCCTTTCACATAATAGCATCTTAATCAACAAAGGTAGAGAGCGTATGAACTTACCTCTCAGCCTTTTGAAGAACCTCCTTTAAACTTCATAATATGACACAAACTGATCTAATGCAAATTTTGTCACAAACCCACCCAGAATTTTGTCAACCTAATGATCTAGAGTGTGGGTCATGGAGTTATCGATCTTCTCTAACTGCTGGATCAACTCAGGTGTCCACTGAGTGATCTTATCATCCTCCCAGCAGGTCTGAAACTCATTTAATCTTAATAACCACTCCCGTAATTCATGTGCAAAGGTCACAAATAAAATTTTATGGACCTCTATGAAAATACTTTTGTTCCCACTCTTTCAGACAACTTCTTACTTCTATTCTCCTTGATGGAGAGTTCATGTATCTTTTGTTCAAACTAGTATTCTAATTTAGTCTTTGATGGTGCCACATCACCTAATCTCTCTCAAAATGATCTCGGTCCCGGCAACGAAACGATTTTTTGGCTTGACGGGTCCCGACTTTTCAAAGTTAGCGCGAACCAACAAAACCCTCTTACTACTAGCCCTTTCGGTAATGACTTGCTTGCGCAGGCCAAAGTCTCACCCGAAGTATATGAGGGTGCTAGGAAAGGGTTTCTACGCCCCGAGAGAAATTAAATGAAGTAGGCACCTATATGCTTTAACACACAAGTTGACTTACAAACCAAAAACCTTACCCAAAAACCCTAGGGCAATTATCATCGTTAATACCGTGCGCATGCACATGCAAACAATACCTTTAACGGTTCTAACAATGTGATATTCCGCCTTAACAAAACTAGATCTATGCAATTAACATTTGTGTCAACAAAAGTAGGTACAAAATCGATCCAATCACGGATAATATAACTCATAAAAATGAAAAAAAATCATATAGAAACAGATCACAAATAGATTACATATGCATTTAGTACTCATAGTTACCCAAACAGTTCTTTATTCATCAACAAATTCAAAAACCCTTACAATTCTTCGGATCTACCTGCACACAAAGGGGTCCCTACACAAGCCGGACTAAGGTATCCGCACACAAACAAGATCATTTCGCACAAGCACTTACAAAAATTCACTTCAGCTCAATTATTCATCAAACATGCCTCATAACTTATCTGAAAAACTCTCTTATCGGACTCGATCTAGACTTCTATTTATATCTTAGCTGCTCATACTAAGGTCCACAAACCGTGGTTTGAGACTCCTAGATTTACCCTTTAACCCATTACAATGAAGAAGGGATTTTGACCCACCCCAAAGTCCCTTGAATGTGCATTTCTTAGTGCACACACTCAAAACTAAAAAAAAATTAACTATTAATTACTCCAAAAATGAAGTCCTAAGGGACCTTGCTCCAATGACAGGTCCCTGGAGGATGAATGTAAATGCTCAGGCTGAAGAGAAGTTAAGGAAAATTCTAGTGGATCAGTCCTAGCCAACTCTAATCAATGAGAAATCGAGGTCATCTCCTAGGAACTTAGTGATTTTAAACCGTTCCCTTTCTCGTTGGAACCAAACTGGTGGATTAGGGCCTTAGTCGCGGGCACAAGAGGCCCAAGTAATGTCTAAAGCCACTTGGCTGCGGGCACAAGCCTACTAACTCATGACTTAGGGTCAAAAATGGGAAAATGAGCCCCTCCTGCTAGATAAAAGTCAACAAGCAGTAAGGGCTAGGGGTCAGTGATGTAGGGGCTAAAAAATAGGCCGATAACATACCTGACTAATTCTTATTAGTAAAGAAACTAAGTGATTTAAAATGGCTCGAAAAAATTGCAGAGGTGAAGGTAAATTCACTAAAGGCTACCAATCACTTGAAAAAAGTGAATTTACAATGATTTTTATGTTTTGTGGAAATTGTGAGGGTTTCACTGTGTACATCCGCGTGTATGCAATTATCGGGATAAAAACCATGCCTGCACGTCTATCTGAAATAAAGTCACATAGTCAACAAAAAATAATAAACAGGTCTTGAGAATATTCTAAAGTGATGTTGAACGCTAGTGAGGTGATAATGTAGAGAGAGGGTCCTGCAAATAGAACCGTTAGAGTAAATAAAAAAACCAGTGGAGTCACCAATTCTGTAGTAGTTTTTTTGTAGCAATGGTGTACCAAAAGAAACCTCCTTAGCAGTTGGTTGTTCCCTGCAAGGAAATACAGATGGTTTCGTTATTGTTAGTGAAAATACAGAGATAAACAAAGCATTGTAAATGATGAAAACAATGCATATACAAAAATAAACTAAACCAAAGAGATAAAAACACAAATAATTCTTAATGAAGCAAACAAGCCAACAAAATTATGGAAAATGGCTTCCTGTATTGACTGTTTGTGGTAGAATATGAATAAAATATATGAATACTAGACGCTTGAGGATAATTCTTTCCACTATGGTGCTCAAAATCCTCAGCAAGGAGGTTCCTTTCCTCAATCTCTTTGCCAGCTTCTCCTCTCTCTCAAAGAAGTATGAAGACTCTCTCAATGGTGACTCTTCTTTCACTAGGATGATGGATTGTTGGGAAGCAATATGGACAACATGCTAATGCTATTACTTCTTCTACTTGAACAATGAAATGTAGAATTACTTTTAGTGTAATTTGGCTAGCATAACATTGCCTTCTCTTTGGTTCTCCCATGGCCTGTTTATATAGAATTTTTTGAATCCCTCCACTGTCTCTTGTTTCATGAATGAAAATGACTTATGAGTAGGAATGGAGGATTCCTTTGAGGGCTGCATATCTTAAGGGCGAATCAAATTATATTGTCCTTGACTGGAATATGTCAAGAATCATCTTCCAAGTGTGAGAAGTGGTATTGATTTTTTTGGGTTGAACTTTTTTCGACTGTGCAACTATCGAAGGAAAAGTTGCACAATTGTCAATTTTCAGCTGAATTTTATACATTACACCTTAGGATAAATTAAATTTTTGAGCTTTCATAATATCTTCAGCTGGAAAATCTTCAGATGTACGTTCTGCTACACAAATTTGGGCTTCTTTCTGATTACACAAATGCATGTACGATTTTCTAGTGTTAACAATGGGTATATAATATTGATAATGGAAGGGACCTATATCTAAATTTCTTCTTGTCTTCGTTGTCTCCATATTTACATCTTGTTGTATATTTGGAATTCCATGGCTTGCAAAATGTGAGCCTTGTCCAATAATAAAAATAATCAGTGAAGAATGTCCTGTACTCAAAACAAAGAAAACTTCAAGCCATTCAACTATCCATCAGGTCGGCATAATGACCTTGAAAGCTTAATTTTCACTACAAATGTTGGTTCCATTAATAATATCTTCAGGTTTGGAACAGGAGATGTGTTTCATTGATCATCACTTATGCTTAGAGATCATAGTAGAATATAGATACAAGAGTTCAGAGTAGAATAGGATTGGTAAGTACTTAAAAACAAGAAAATGTTTCTTTGTTATCCCAAATATAGCCTAAGAACATTACACAAGCTAGTGAAGAGAATGATTCAATTAATTCTATTGAAGAATAACTAAATAAGATTGATAAGAATTGGACATGGGTGACCTGAGTATGGGTTGATGTGAGATTACCTCAAGGTAAAATTCTTGATCCAATTGTCATCTGACACATAGATCTTGTCCCTAAACCTCACCAAATCATCTACCGTGAACTGATACTATGCATCCTGATCACCTTTTCTTGTACATGTACCTGTACTTTGATGTAACCTGTGCCTGAGCTCTACACACCTATCATCCCACTGACCTGCCTACAAGATCTTATCTTATATATTTGTCCCATATGAACTCATAAGTGTCATATGATTCACTTGTACACTGCTACTAAGATGATCCACAACCATTTTCTCCTTACCCTTGATGTATCTAATCTCAAAATCAAACTCACTAAGGGTAGCCAACCATATAGCTTGTCAGTTTCGGTTGGAAAAAAAAATATCTCAACCCACTATTATTGCTCATCAATAAAAATATCCTGCCAAGAAGATAATGACTCCACATCTTCAAGGCATGAATAACATCTACCAACTGAAGATCATGATTCATGTAGTTTTTCTCGTGATCATTTAATTTCCTAGACTGATAGCATACCACCTATCATTCTTGCATAAGAAATCCACCAATTCCTCTTTTGAAAGCATCTGCATGCACCAAAAACTTGTTATCTGAATCTGCAATATTAAGAACTGGAGCATTGGTAAAACACTACTTCAACTGCTCCAAACTAGCTACACATTCTTCTGTCCATTCAAATTTCTTACCTTTCCTCTGCAAAGCTGTAATAAGATATGAAATTCGTAAGAAGTTCCTGATGAACCTCCTGTAGTAACTTTCTAACCCCATAAACTATTTAACTTCCTCCACATTTAAGTGAGTTAAAGACAGTGCAATGGAACTGTGATTTGGAACCACACAAAAGTGTGTTAGAACTGTGATTCAGAAACCACACTCATGATTGAACCTTGAGATGAAGGCACTATGGAAGCATGGTAAAATTACACGTTTTGGAACCACAAGAGATGAACAGTAAAAGTGGTTTTTTTGAAAACCACCAATGGGTTTCGCGCAGCCTTCGAGTGGTAAATGGTTTTGTTCCATTTGAACGTGATCAAACCAAATTGCGACATGTCACGAAGGCGAAACCGCGAGTTTCGCGTGACTTTGGAATGTTAAAGTTCGGGAGCTATTTATACGCGATGGCCATCCGATCGTGTGTGTCAGAGATCCAACGGTGATCGCGTGGGAAGTTGTGCAGAGGTTTAAAAATTTTAAATAGCATGTAGGTTGTGAACGCGATATCCGTCAGATGAACGACGGGAATGGATCATCGGTGTAAAGTGTGCTGGCGTTAACGGTGGAGCCCTCATTTTACTCCGCATAATGTTTATGTGAGTTGTGTGGAGCGACAGCCGTCTGATCTATGATCGACGGTTCTCGTGTATAAAATATGATCAAGGTTTAAACCTTTAATGGACCCGATATATATTATAGATTTTGGTTGTATGTTTTTGAGTTTTGGTGTTAAGTGCGTTGAAGGTGGGACCAAAATTTGTTGGTCGAATGTTGTTGCTTTGTTTTATTGCATACGATATGTATATATTTAACTGTGGGCCCATAACCCATAGGTCCCAGGATCGAAGGATTGGACTTATGAATCTGCAGCTTCAATACAGATTTTGAAGGTTGCAGGTTCATATTGATAAAATGAAAGTTAACCTACCCTATAGTAGGTTTCACTTTTCATCAAGTGGTATCAAATCAGGGAAAGGATTTCCTGCGAAGAAGGAGTTTGCATATAAAGAAAGAAGAGGTGCACTTTTGTGAATATTTGTAAAGCTTGTGATTTTTGTATTTTGTGAAGGTAGCAGCAGAAGAAGGTGAGAATATTGCAGCAACCTAGAGCAGGAGTGCTCAATGGTTCCACAGGAGAGAACCAGAGAGATGCCGAAAGACTAAGCTCAGAAGAGAGAAGCTTGATGAGGTATCTGGTAGCAGGGAGGACTTTCTATTGCAGAGGTTTGTTGCAGGTCACAAAGGACAATTCCAAAAAGGATGTGGGTAGAATTGTTCAAGAATGTTGTTACAGGAAGATCACAAAGGGCAATTCCACAAATGATGTGGGTAGAATTGCTGACAGATGTAGAAGACATATGACCAGGAGGTCATAAAATTTTTGTACCTTGGGAGTTTGATGCAGGGGCATCCGAGAAAACTTTCATTAAAATTGGAATCCGAAGCTGAGGAGAGGAAAATGTGGACAGACATTGTAAATCAGGGCAAAATTGGTTAAAAAAGAGCCAAAATCGCTGGAACTAATTTATTGTAATTATCTGTCATTTATGCATAACGAGAGATTTAGGGTTTGTTTGAGAGATTAAGGGAGAAAATCGTGGATCTTAGATGATCCACGCTCTTCTAAAATTCTATAAAAGAAAGTCTGTAATGTGTGAAAAGGGGGGCGAGTGGAAAATACAATGTAATCGCAGGAAGGATTTATTGACTAAGGCTGAAATGCCTTAGACTGTAGTTGAGATTTTCTATATAATTAAAATACATGTGATGTCGATTTCTGTGTGTCGAGTTATGGTTTATTTATGATCTAGATTTATGATTTCAATGTCGTGTTATTCATTGATTGGTCGACCATCGATCACTGTAAGGATCGATGGCAATCCAATGTTAGTATCGGATTATAGAAGGAGCTTTTATTTTGTGTAAATAAGTATTGTGTTCTAATTCCTATATAGGGTTGGAACTGTGAGTTAAAGACAGTGCGATGGAACTGTGATTTGGAACCACACAACACTGCGTTGGAACTGCAATTCGGAAACCACACTCATGATTGAACCTTGAGATGAAGGCACAGTGGAAGCATGGTAAAATTACACATTTTGGAACCACGAGCAATGAACAGTAAAAGTGGTTTTTTTGAAAACCACGAATGGGTTTCACGTAGCCTTCGAGTGGTAAATGGTTTTGTTCCATTTGAACGTGATCAAACCAAATCGCGACACGTCACGGAGGCGAAACCGCCAGTTCGCGTGACTTTGGAATGTTAAAGTTCGGGAGCTATTTCTATGCGATGGTCGTCCGATCGTGTGTGTCGGAGATCCAATGGTGATCGTGTGGGAAGTTGCACGTAGGTTTAAAAATATTAAAAAATGTGTAGGTTGTGAATGCGATATTCGTCGGATGAACAGCGGGAACGGATTATTGGTGTAAAGTGTGCTGGCATTAACGGTGGAGCCGTTAGTTTATTCCACATAATGTTTATGTGATTTGTGTGGAGCGAAAACCGTCTGATCTATGATCGACAGTTCTCGCGTATAAAAGATGATCGGGGTTTAAACCTTTAATGGACCTGATATATATTATAGATTTTGGTTGTATGTTTTTGAGTTCTGGTGTTAAGCGTGTTAAAGGTGGGACCAGCGTTTGTTGGTCGAATGTTGTTGCTTTGTTTTATTGCATCCGATTTGTATATATTTAACCGTGGGCCCATAACCCACACATCCCAGGATTGAAGGATTGGACTTATGAATCTGCAGCTTCAATACAGATTTTGAAGGTTGCAGGTTCATATTGATAAAATGAAAGTTAACCTACCCTATAGTAGGTTTCACTTTTCATCAAATGAACTCAATGCCGGTAAGCCGTAGATCTAAACATGGATCTCAAGGTCGGACTGCTAGATGGATGAGCTCTATTTCCTATCCAGAATGTTCTGCACAGATCATGACAGTCCCTTTAACTTAACTTGGGGTTGCAAAAGTGACCAGAGCTAAACCCAAAGTGTAAAACAAGTAAATATGAATTAAAGATTTGTAAGGATCCGTGAGTATATATATAAGTGTATGTGACAAATATGCCAGTGTTTTTTAAACCCTCAATTTCGTATATTTATTATATATATACATGTTATTGCAATTTCATTGTAAACAAATAATGAAAATTTATCAACCAAGCTATAACTAAATAAAACAAAAAAAACCTTTGGAAATTTAACTTAGAGAAAGGTGACATATAAATACAGGTGAATGAAAATTTATCCTATTTTTATATGTAATTGAATATCTAATAAGTAAAATTATAATTTCAATTCAATTGACATATAAAAAATAAAAATAAAAAATATTAAATACTTCAAAAATTATTATTATATTTATGGTAAATGTCTCAAAATTTGTTATATTGTTCATTGTAAATTAGCTTACATGGCTTAGTCGCATTTGGAAAAGAATTTGTCTTCCTATATTGTAACAAATTGATTAATAATCTATGCCAAAAATCATTTAACGAGAAAAATGTATCTACTTATAAACTATTAACAAATGATTCACCTATCTTATATCCTTCTTCCTATGAGATAACAAGGCATTTCGGCTCTTTGGCCACACTTATACTACCCTTTGGCCACAATTATACTATACTTGTGCCAATATTCTTATTTGAGCGAGGGAAGCTATATCGATAACAATGCTTCTGACTTGCTCTAATGTTTGCAGAGAAACTATATTTACATCATGGCTATGGATGGGGGTGAACTATATCATCTAAGTGGAAGTGTATAATGCATCGTGGATGGGGTGAATTGTTTCATCCGTAAACGAAGTGGATATTGCATTGAGTTAATTTGTGTAAATTTTAGATTTGAGTTGTTTTTAATGTGATTTTTTGAAAATTTTTATTATTTTTTGGATTTAATTTGTTTAAAATTTGGTAGGAATTTATTGAAATCACAAGTTTGATAGGTAAACTTTGCAGAATAAATTTTTCAAGATGCTAAATTCATATATATATGATAAAAAAAAACCAGCTTAAATAAGACAAATCGAGATTTCACTTCAAATTTTTCAATTGGATTCATCCAAAAAATCTACCAAAAACTTTAGAAAATAACATTAAAAACAACTCTTAAAAATAAATTTAATAAATTTAGGTTTTTGTCAATTTAAACTATATATTTAAAGCATGGTTTTGGATGGGGTGATCAATATCATCTACGCTGAAAGTGTATAATATATTTTGGTATAATGTATTGATTTAATTTATGTATATTTTTATATTTTGGTATTTAAGAGTAAAGTAAATAGTTTTATCTTTTTGTTAATGGATTGGATTTGAAATCAAAATAAATAAATTTATATTTATATTTTACTCTATATTTTTATAAATTCACTGAATTTGTTATTGATATAAAAATGTTCCATATTATAAATTTTTAAAATATTTTTATGAACCTGAAGTGGATGAGCTAAAGGGATGAAATCTATTGTTGATATGCAAATTCCCTGCATTATAAAACATTTAGATATAGGCCTCAAAATTTACGATGTCAAAAGATGGATATTATTGTGTGTGGAACCACACGGGACACGTATGCTTCTATGGAAAATTGTAGTCTTTTTTTTTCAGCATGAAAAAACCTCTGGTAATATATAAATGTACCAGTTTAAAATATCAAAAAGACTTCCATCCTTACATCCTTGCAAAATTCCACCTAATTAATGGTCTATTGAGCCATTACATCATCATAAACTACAAGAATCATAAAAACATATATAGAAAAGTATATATGAAAACTACAACTGTTTGATCCTTAGTCGTGCATCACATCTTGTGAAAATAACAAATTTTAAGAAACAAAGACAAAAACTAATAGGTCATCTCTTGACCCTCCGTGCCTTTGACATGAAATCTGTGCCTCCTCAAGTAGTCAATTGAACCTAAAGCCAGAACTCCGACACAATCTTCAAATATCAGAACAGAAACATGTTCCCAATACCCTCCTCTTCCCCTAGAAACGTTGGACCTTCTTTAAAACATCTGCACAGTGCCCTTAGCACCGTTCCCCTTCTCCTCAGTAAGTTCATTATTTATTTCTCCCATTTTACCATTCAAACCCAATTTTGACAGCCTGTCAGCTATGTGATTCTTTTCTCTAAAAATGTGTGCAAAGGATATCAATGAGAAAGTACCTACCAATGCTTTTATATGCTCCATCCAAGAGATAAGTTTCACAGGTGCGAAGTTGTTTCTCCTGTTTGGATAATCAATCAAAACCTTTGAATCCCAAAGAATATGAGTGGAGTCGATGCATAAATGTCTAGCAAACCAGAGCAAGCCCATAAAGCCAATCTCTCGGCTCTCATATTTGAACCCATGCCTCCATTCCAGAAGAGTTTGTAATGGCACAAAGGACTAAATAGTAACCAAACTCCGCATCCGCACATCCCATTCTACGCCGCGCTATCGAAGAAACCCACCGAAAAAGAGAAACCAAAAGGCCTCAATCTGATCGAGAGATTCTTTGTGTACTTCTGCCTCGGTCTGGAACCCTCCCACTTTTGAATAATTTGTGAAGAAATCTCCTCCTATGACCAAGAGAAATTATTAGAAAATTGTAGTCTTTATATACCAGAAAGTGCAGAATGGGAATAAATTTTAAGAGGTGCTAAGGATAAATTAACTACTCTCTAAGGGGATTATTCCATGAGTTATTATTGCTATAGCATTTCTGTATCAGAAATCTATACCTTTGAATGATCTGTACCACATTTTCAGAGGACATTATTTTTCAACATAATCTGTAATAACGGTATTTTTTTTAATCTTTTTGTTTCTTATTATTATATTTTTGGGTTTAATATTATATCTTTGTGTCTATAATTTATTGGGTTTTTAGTTTTAATATTTTTATTTTTTATTTCTTTTAGTTTATAATATTTATTTTAGTTGATGATGTTCAAATGTCACATTGTAACAAAGATTGTCTTTATATGTAAATCAACTTTAGTCAATCATGGTTAATAACCATGATCACATTGTGACAAATATTTTCTCTTTGTCCAACATCACATTATAATTAATTATCATATATAAACAATTGATAATTAATTATTATAAATATTAATTAATTGTTATTAATAATAATCAATGATGTTAGATCTAAGACTTTTGTGGTCCATAATGTAGATAGAAAATCTTTCGGATTAATCACATCATTGGGATTTGGTCGACGTTTCGAACCATCTAATGCGGTTCATCCTCAGGACAAGGTGAAGAACGAAATCGATCTCAATGAATAAATAGTAAGGATGCATCATTTCCCGGAGTTAGCTATTAAAACTAGCCATTATTTAGTTAATTAGTTAGAAAAATATATATTTTTTTAATATTTAATTAGTTAGTTAGAAAATTAAAAGTTTTTTAATTTATTAAATTAATTATTTAGAAAATTAAAAGTTTTTAATTATTTAAAAATATAATAATTTAGGAAAAAAGGTTAAATTATAAAATCTATAAGAGAGAAGGGGTAACTTATAGTATATGGGATAAAATTAAAATGATATAATAATTTGGTAAAATGATAAGGGAGAAGGGGTAAATGATGGAAAAAGGGGGGAAATATTAAAATGAATAAGTTATAAAACTAGTAAGAGAGAAGGGGTAAATAATAGTATATATATATACATATATATATATATATATATATATACATATATATACATATATATATATATATATATATATATATATATATATATATATATATATATATATATATATAGGAGATGATATAATAATACATCTTCAGTTAAAAAAAATGGGGGGGGGGGGAGATAAAAAAACCAAAGGAAAACACCGCACGGGGGCTGAGTCACCTTGAGAGGGTCGGAGTCTAGCTCTTAGTTTCCACCCATCATCTCTATTGAGATTTTTAGGATGTCTCTCAATTTCAATAGCCTCCCTCAGCTTTCTATGATGGAAGTGATCCACCCTAGCAATGCCCTTGGAGTCTTCAATGCATACATGGTAACACGATTTCCTAGCATGCTCCACAAGAGTAGAAGTGCAGGATCAACTTCCCCTAATGTCTGTAGCATCCTCCTGGATTATCTGTCTAATGGATTGAGTAGTTTTCCCAATATAGGGAGTACCGCAGGAGCATGGAACTAAATAAACACCTTTCATGTCCTTTGGGTCTATAGTGTCCTTAACCGATCCGAGAGAATTCTTGATGGTACTAATAGGCCTAAATGAAGAGGCAAAATTATTTATTCGGAGGACATGGGGAATTCTGTCCAAGGTCCCTTGGATAACAATACCTTCATGTTGATTCTCATCACTTTCCTGCTCAGAAATTTGGTGTTCTCTGCAGTCTAGCTACCCGAGCTCTTAGAATATCTGATGACAACCATTTGGATTCAGAGAAATCCCATCTTCTGGATGTATTTGAGACTAATGGGTATAGCAGATCTCAAGGTCTTAAGGCCTTCCAAAAAGCCTCTAAAGGCTCAAGAGACAAATCTTCTCAGTTGGATCTTATCTCTAAAGTGAATCTTTCATTTATCTAAGGGACCTTGGATAGAATTTCCCATGTCCTTAGGAGAAATAATGTCGCCTCTTCATTTAGGCTTATCAATACCATCAATAATTCCCTCGGATCGGTTAAGGACCCTATAGAACCAAAGGACATGAAAGGTGTTTATTAGTTCCATGCTCCTGCGGTACTCCCTATATTGGGGAAACTGGGCGATCCATTAGATAGGGAATCCGAGAGCACGCTGCAGACATTAGACACAGTCAATCTCGCACTTCTACTCTTGCGAAGCATGCTGGGAAATTGTTTCACCATGTATGCATTGAAGACTCCAAGGTCATTGCTAGAGTAGATCAATTCCATCATAGAAAGCTGAGGGAGGCTATTGAAATTGAGAGACATCCTAAAAATGTCAACAAAGATGATGGGTGGAAACTAAGAGCGAGCTAGACTCCGGCCTTGTCAAGGTGACTTAGCGCCCGTGCGGTGTTTTCCTTTGGTTTTATTCTCTCCCCCTTTTATTTATTTATTTATCTGAAGCTATATTATTATATTATCTCCTTTCTTATATATATATATATATATATATATATATATATATATATATATATTTGATGATATATAATTTACCCCCCTCTCCGCTCCTTGTAATAATAACTATAAATCTTCCCCCTTTTTTATTTTATTGTATAATATTCCTTGCTTATTTTTTTCTTAACTTCTTCAATATTTTAATATTATTTCCTATACTATTATTTATCCCTTCTCCCTTACTAGTTTTATAACTTATTCATTTTAATATTTTCCCCCTTTTTCCATCATTTACCCCTTCTCTCTTATCATTTTACCAAATTATTATATCACTCATAATTTAATCATTTTAATGTTATCCCCTATACTATAAGTTACACCTTATCCCTTATGGATTTTATAATTTAACCTTTTTTCCTAAATTATTATATTTTAAAATAATTAAAAACTTTTAAATTTATAACTAATTAATTAAATAAATTAAAACACTTTTAATTTTCTAACTAAATAATTAAATAATTAAAAACTTTTAATTTTCTAACTAATTAATTAAATAATTAAAAAACTTTTAATTTTCTAACTAAATAACGGCTAGTTTTAACAGCTAACTACGGGCAATGATGCATCCTTACTATTTATTCATTGAGATCAATTTCCTTCTTCACCTTGTCCTGAGGATGAACCACATTAGATGGTTCGAAACGTCGACCAAATCCTAATGATGTGATTAATCCGAAAGATTTTCTATCTATAATAATCAATGACTAATTAATCAATAATTCAATGGTCAACCATGGTTCAATGTCACATTGGGCCAAAGATTGCCTCACTATGAAAATCAACCTTGCTCAACCATTATCCAACATCTCATTGTGTCAAAGATTGTCTCAGTATGAAAATCAACAATAGTAAAGCATGGTCAACCATTTTTATGTTAGGGTTTATAATATTTATCTTAGGGTTTTAATACTTTGGATTTAAGATAGTTACCCCTTAAAGTTTAATATTATTCCCTTTGGTTTTTACTATTGATCCTTTGGGTTTATTATTCCCTTGGGTTTATAATATCGATCTCTTGGGTTTATTAATCTAAGTGTCCATACTCCTAGATATAATATGATTCATAGGGTTTATAATATTAATTTTTGGGTTTATAATTATGATCAACTATGGCTCAATGTGACAAATATTTTGTTAATATGAAAATCAACCAATGTTACATTAATGGATAATAATAATTATAATTAATGATTAATTAATTTATTTATAACAATAATATAAATATTAATTTATAATAATAATTATAATCATAATAAGTATGAGGGGTGAAGAAGTGGGATTGAAACTAGTGAAATGAATCACATAGCATCAATTATCACTTCCGGGGCTTGCACCCGGTAACCAGGACTTCCCAGGAGGTCACCCATCCCAGATCTCCTCTGGCTCAAGCGCGCTTAACTATGGATTTTTCCCCACAATCAAGCCCACTTAGCTTGCTACCCCATTTTCAAAACCTTAGCAACTATTGTGCCTCATGAACCATTCAAGAAGAGATCCCTTTACTCTTAGTATTTTAAGTATGAGGGGTTTCCGCAGTGCATTATATTAGATATCATTTTTGGGATTCAACTGCGTTAATCTAGTCATTCATCTATGACCATTTCCATGAGAGGTAGTCGTAACTGACTAATTCTCATAATTTTTGAATAGTCCACTTAGCACTCATTGCATCAGGTGGGGTGAAGAAGTGGGATTGAAACCAGTGAAATGAATCACATAGCATCAATCATCACTTCGTGGTTTTAGACTCCCAGAACTGTGGACTTCCTGGGAGGTCATCCATCCTAGAACCCTTCCTTTACCTGTTGCCAGCTAATCTTGAGTTTCCCACACCCAAGCCCACTTAGCTTGCTACTCCCATTTGCAAAACTCAGCAAGGATTTAGGCCTCATGAACTATAAAAGAAGAGATCCCTACTCTTGTATTTTAAGTATGAGGGGTTTCTCATAAAGGCATTATATTAGATATCATTTTTTGGATTCAATTGCATTAAATTAGTCATTCATTCATGACCATTTCCATGTGAGGTAGTCCTAAATGATTAATTTCTCATGATTTTTCAATAGTCCACTTAGCACTCATTGCATCGGGTGATGCTCACAGGGTTGAAAAAGTGGGATTGAAACTAGTGAAATGAATCACGCAGCGTCAATCATCACTTCCGAGGCTTGCAACCTGTAACCAAGACTTCCCTAGAGGTCACCCATCCCAGAACTCCTCTGGCTCAAGCCTGCTTAACTGTGGAGTTTTTTTCGCCACAATCAAGCCCACTTATCTTGCTACACTATTTGCAAAACCTTAGCAACTATTGTGCTTCATGAAATATTCAAGAAGAGATCCCTTTACTCTTAGTATTTTAAGTATCAGGGATTTCTGCAATGCATTATATTAGATATCATTATTGGGATTCAACTGCGTTAATTTAGTCATTCATCTGTGACGATTTGCATGAGAGGTAGTCATAACTCTCCACTACCTTCATGTAGATTTTTTGAATAAACCACTTAGTACTCATCATCGATTGATTCTGCTGTAGGTGGGAATGTCATGGGATTGAAACTAGTGAAATGAATCACATAGCATCAATCATCACTTCCGGGGCTTGCACCTGGTAACCAGGACTTCCCGGGAGGTCACCCATCCCAAAAATCCTCTAGCTCAAGCACGCTTAACTATGGAGTTTTCCCCACAATCAAGCCCGCTTAGCTTGCTACCCCATTTGCAAAACCTTAGCAACTATTGTGCCTCATGAACCATTCAAGAAGAGATCCCTTTACTCAAAGCATCACCCGATGCAATGAGTGCTAAGAGGTCTATTCAAAAAATCATGAGAAATTAGTCAGTTAGGACTACCTCTCATGGAAATGGTCATAGATGAATGACTAAATTAACGCAGTTGAATCCCAAAAATGATATCTAATATAATGCACTGCGGAAACCCCTCATACTTAAAAATACAAAGAGTAAAGGGATCTCTACTTGAATGGTTCATGAGGCACAATACTTGCTAAGGTTTTGCAAATGGGGTAGCAAGCTAAGTGGGCTTGATTGTGGGGAAAACTCCACAGTTAAGCGCGCTTGAGCCAGAGGAGTTCTAGGATGGGTGACCTCCCGAGAAGTCTTGGTTACCGGGTGCAAGCCCCGGAAGTGATGATTGACGCTATGTGATTCATTTCACTAGTTTCAATCCCACTTCTTCACCCCTGTGAGCATCACTCGATGCAATGAGTGCTAAGTGGACTATTCAAAAATCATGAGAAATTAGTCAGTTACGACTACCTCTCATGGAAATGGTCATAGATGAATGACTAAATTAACGCAGTTGAATCCCAAAAATGATATCTAATATAATGCACTGTGTAAACCCCTCATACTTAAAAATACTAAGAGTAAAGGGATCTCTTCTTGAATGGTTCATGAGGCACAATAGTTGCTAAGGTTTTGCAAATGGGGTAGCAAGCTAAGTGGGCTTGATTGTGGGGAAAAACTCCATAGTTAAGCGTGCTTGAGCCATAGGAGTTCTGGGAGGGGCAGGACCTCTCGAGAAGTCTCGGTTATCGCGCAAGCTCCATGATGACGATGCACATGTGGATTCATTTCACTAGTTTCAATCCCACTTCTCTAATTCCGAGCATCTGCAACAAGCGCCAGCGAAATATTCAAAAATTAGAAATTAGCTGCCACGGTTTTACCTTCTAGGGCTTCATTGCAGATGAAATGATTAAATTAAAGCAATGAACTTGCAAAATACATATCTAATATAATGCATCAGAAACCCCTCCTACTTAAGCGACCGAGAGTAAAGGGATCTCTTCGAATGGTTCAGAGGCAAGAACAAGTAACGCTTTGCAAATGGGGCAGCAGCCATGGGCTTTACCGGGAACCCAGTTGTTGCCATTGGAGCCAGAGGAGTTCTGGGATGGGTGACCTCCTGGGAAGTCCTGGTTACATAGATGAATGACTAAATTAACGCAGTTGAATCCCAAAAATGATATCTAATAATCATAATAATCAATAATATTTATATTAATAAAATAATATTAATAGATGACAGTAATAATATAAATATATAAATATTAAGAATCATAATATTAAACATGTCAATAACAATAATATGATTTATATTAATAAATTGATTTTAATAAATTTTAATAGTAATTAGTTAATTATTATTATTATTATTTGTTTATTAATTATGAATTAATCGATAATTATTAAAGAATTAATTAATTATTTAATAAATTTATTTATGATGAACAAAATAAAAATTAATTAATTGTTTAATTATTTAATTAATTATTTGATGAACTAATTAATAATGAAATGAAATGAATTTTATTAATTAATCTATAATATTATTAAATTTAATTAAAAATAATAATATTAATTAATAATAGAAACAATAATAATTGTTATAAACTTTATTAATATAGTTGTGCTAATTATTTTACCATCTAATTAAAAATTGCAGTGTCTATTTTGAAATAAACGAGGGCTATCGATTTAATAAAATCACTTACCAGCTAAATATTTTCAACTTGTGTATACAATTTTATATTCAAATCCTTTAAATAGTTTGAAGTGACTTATACAATATGAGATTCATATCCAATGTCTTGTGACTCACGGTTACGACCAACAACATTCTATAATTAAAGGAAGGTGAGATTGTCGTTCCAGGATCCAATTCTGTAATTGTTGACAATAATGCACAGGAGAGGCACGCTATAGCTTTTGAGATTTAAAATAGTAAACGTGAAAATTGAATGATAAGCAAGTAGGAACAAATACATGTTTGAAATTTAAAAAGTACATCCTTTTATTAGTCCTTGCTAGCAGACAAGGGACTATAGTAGTTGTTATGGTGTTCTTAGTCGTTGTCATCCCAGAAAGTAAGATTTTTAACCCAAATTTTTTCGTTCTGTCCTTTTTCACTGACCTATCATATATTCACAGTGATTTTTAATGGCAAATGAATACTTTTGAGGTCTTATTGGCCTCTTCCCAAGCCTATGAGTCGCATAACAGTTGAAATCTTATGTTTAAAAACATATTCTCAAAAAAAAAAATCAAAATGTTCGTGGTGGACTAAAATAAATTTCAAAATGTTCATGGTGGACTAATGATAGCATTACTCTAGCATTAATGGATTGACATTAAATGTTTCATCAATGATGAAAGATACATGAACCAACCTTAAAACTTCTGAAAACTTCTGAATTGTCAGCCATACCCTTATGTCACTTCTGAGCTACCACCTACATTGTCATGCAAATAGCAGGGTTGAAGGGCTGCGAACATGGTAGTTAACAAGGTTAACCTACCTGTTGATCCTATCGTTTGAACAACGAATAGGGTTAACTAGATCCTCTCGTGTGAACGACGAATAGGGTTTAATGGAGCAACGAACAAGGTTAACTCGGTACTATTATTGTTCGGGCAACATTCAAAAGCAAGAAGGAAGGGAGGCATTGCAACTGAAGGGGTATTCTGTTGGGTTCTAAATAATGGTTGTAATTATTTAGGAGAGGTGCATATCTTCAAATTTAGAAGTGTTTCAATTATGATCGAAAGAAAGGAGCGAGGTTGGTCAAAAAGTAGCTTGAACCTGGCCTGAACCCTTATGCTCTAAACTTCGATATCAAACTCTAGCACACACAAAAATGATGGAAGAGAGGATTTATTTAGTGTAGACTACAGGTTTCTATCAACTGTAGAAATCTTTTGTGGAGCAGTGGAATGCCTTAAGGTTCAAGATGAACATTCTAATTGCATAAAGTTGTTATTGCATAAATAAATGGGTTTTAAGAAAGGAAATAACATGCACCTGCGAGAGGAGAGGGCTTGTTCCTCAGAAGCTAGAGATGCCTAACCGGGTACTATTACTCTTCGACCATCATTTATCCTACATAAAGCCATTATGTAACCCTCACCCATAGAAAGCTGGCTCAGGGAAGCCAGGGAAGCAGTAGGTTTTAAGAAAATAAATAACCTGCACCTGCGAGAGGAGAGCGCTTGTTATCGAGAGATAACGCCCATAACTTAATGGTTCCAGATCAAAGGCCTTATGTGGAACAAAGCCAAATATGTTGAGGGTTTCTAGGGCATCGGCCTTCGAATGTCACTCATCAACGATGTGGTATATATGAGTTGCAAGAGGTTTCTATTTTTGGAATAATTATTTCTCTTTGCATGGAGGGGGACTACCGGTAACCGGTTTTGATTTTATTTTTCCAGTACCAGTGCCAGTGTTTGGCTCAGTCATGAACATCATCATAGGGTTCAAATTGATGATTTTGATGGAGAAGTCGACAAGAGTATTTCACTGTACAACTATACATGTTGGATTGTTGTGCAATCGGTGTATCTGATAAATATATCCCCAAATAAATATGGAGTTATGTTTCAGACATCTCATGAGCGTCTTAGAGGCGCTTTCCCTTGTGCTAGATCGGAACATAGCACACACGAGTCATGGTAGACAACATTTGGTTCGGACAACATCTGCGAGTCGTGGTAGGTGGCATTTGGTTCAGCCAAAGGATCTTGATCATTACAGGTGGGAACATTAATGATGGAAAAAAATTCTAATTTCAGACATGTGTCTGAAACATATGACATTGTTTGAGCTACTTGAAATACATAAGAGGTGGTGAAACTGATTTGACACACGTAAACACAAATCACATCAGATATAACAATGTTAAGTATGTGTTTGTTTCTAATGTTCTTGTTAACGCATTTTACTCAATTAGATGACATATGTGTAAGTTCGTTGTTATTATATATTGTAGGGAAATGCTCAAATTCCATATCGCATATCATTGTTGTGTTCCTGAATCCTCAAAAGAATCCTGTGTTCGTGATACCTCAAGACAATTCTCAAAGTCAGGAGGCATTCTATTAGTGAAAATAATTACTGTCATCCATTGAGTATTTGAATCAGGTTACCTTTTTGTTCTTAGTATCATCCTTAAATATTTTCAATCTCTACATTTCTGATTTCATGCTACTTGTCTTTTTGTTCTTAAGATGATGGTTAAATATTTGTAATTTATGCTCTGTTGTTCAATAGTTTATGTTATTGTAGGCAATGAATAGTATTTAGGAAATGTGCTAATGTAGCCAACGTCTAATGTTCGAAATGAATTATAATGTCAATCGATTGTGATTAGAGCCAAAAATATTGAACAGTTAAAGAGTTAAGTAGGTAGTCATCCTAGTCCAAGCAAGCTCTTTATTTTTCCTTGTCTGCTCAAACTGTGGTCTTGGTCTATAAATAATGACAGGTTCTCTTTTCCGCAATCCCCAATAGCTGGTAGCCTAGTAGTTCTTCCTTAGGGTCTTGAGTTCAAGTTTTCTTGGGTTCAATATTATCTGCTTTATTAGATTTTAGTAAACCGTAGTGATACCCGTAGGCATTTGCAGTTGACACCCCGTAGCAAAGGAAGCGCTATATTTGGTAGAACTATATATGGTACTACCCCTCCTCGCTTCTGTATTAATTCTTACTCTTTCACTATATAATATCAAACTATTTAATCAACGAGTTTAAAGTAAGCAACTGAATCAATCCGATAAACTGAATCTGACTTTTGTATTGCTAGTTATTGAACTGATGCATCATTCGACTGGGTTACTTATTGCATGCAAGGAGATATAGGTTCCCCACCAATGTCAGTTCTTGCTTCCCTGCCACTAGTTATAGTTCTAGCTTACGTACTAGCTAGCATTCCTGTTTTTACATTGAGATTGTTCTGAAATTTTCCATTTATAATGCATATATAGAGCGTTCGATCAGAATGGACTGCTACGATTATCACTAGTTTTAGCATAATAAATTACGTAGAAGCCAAACAAGGTATGCCTGTGAATTTGAAATCAAACAACACTTCTTGAGGTATTATGTGATAAAGCTTGCAAAACCTATTACTATTGCAGAAGTAGAGCAAGGTATGATTGTGAGTTTGAAATCAAACCACACTTCTTAAGGCATTAATACTTCCCTTGGCCTTTCACTTTTATCTTTAACCCATAGGTTGGTTGTTTTCTCCTCTGTTTTCTACTGTTGCTTTTCCTAAAATCAATTTTTTTTTTCATTTTTCAACCAGGATATGAAGCCTCTCAGTTTCACATCAACTACAAAGGGCTTTGGATTATATTTATTAAATTTAGGGGTTGCATAATTATAGATCTCAAACTCATATAATAGATTTTGTCCCTTAGGGGTACAAATGACATAGATATCACAAAACTTGTTCTATTTTTGCATCCCATATGGCAAATTATAAGCATTGCAGACTTAGGGTTTACCTTAACAGGGGAACCCCCAATATATATCAGTAACTCAACAATATTATCAACATAAGGCTCTATTTCTTCTTCTTCTTCCATCACAACTTTTATCCTTTTCTTAACCCTCTCCCTATGTGGGGTTTGGGTATTATGTTATGGTGTTTTCTCTACAACTTTTGGTGCTTCTTCATCGGGTGATTCAAGTACCATTTTCCTTGAAGACTTCCTTTGGAAGTTTTATTCCTAGATGGTTTAGTAGCGTCATCATGGGTTCTTTAGGAGACCTTGCAGCTTATTCATCCTGCAAGGCTTGGATTCCTTTCTCGGATGATCCTGGAACTACTCTCATCTTTGGAGTCTTTCTCCATGAAGAATTTGTTTTTGTACTTAAACATGCTAGCACATTTGAATCCTTGACTCGTGTTTTCCAGGGATTCATATGCAAGCCATAATTTTGGCTTCACTTCATGACACTTATTTCTATCTTCCTTGTCCCATTCTTCTCCTACTGGCAAGCCCGTGACTCTTTAAATTGAGATTTTATTGATCGTGATCTTCATTCCGTTAATAATGGATATACACCACCGAAAATGTCTTATTGTGATATTTTCCCTCAAATTTTGCACAAATTATAATGTTATTTAATCACTATATCCCTACAATTTATTTCAATATACCATCCATCCCATTTCTTGGAAAATTTGAAGGACCTAGGGGTTATTCCTTATCAACAAGGTCTTAGTTGGCTCTCTTCTATTTAATTAATTCCCCACCCATTTTGTTCTTTTAATGGATGCTTTGTGACTTATCCTCTCTTTTCTAGGTATATGCATCTTCCATGCTTTACTAATGAATGCATTTCTATATAAAAATTTGTATTTTTTATCTGTCATGAAAATTTAAATTTCAATATGGCATTGAGGCTTATAGCAGTCATCTCAAGGACTTGGTCAAAGGGTTGGCCTGTGTCTAGTTCCTCTTATTCCTCCTCACCATGTCGATGTTCATGTTGGTATACTCATACACCATGGTCAGGAATCTCTTGATCTGTTCATCGTACTTGAACACCTATCATTGTCGGGTAGGTTCCCTAACACAATTTTTGGAACAACATCCTGGATAGTGATTAAATCAACATGCAAGGGGATATCATCTTAGAGGACCATGACATTTTTTGCATGTCTTTTTCTTCTATTTTGGGACAACAAGGTTTGAAAAGGTAGGGTCTAAGGTTGTTTCCTTACTCCCAATAACTCAGACACCTATTTCCTATGGACATGATTCTTAACAACTTCATAAAGGGACATGGGGATATTTAGTTTGCTCAACTCATGTATGATATCAAAAGATGGAGGCATTAGAGGGACTATTTCTGGGGTTCGAATAACAACTAGAGGCTTGGTCAGGATTGCATTGGGATGTTAGGAAGCTGGGGGTTTATAACTAGTATTAGCATTCTGAGTGTTCTTGGGTTGCTCCACTTATTTCAATTCTTCTCTAATTGGAATAGCTAGTCTTTTCAAATCATAGGCCTTTAGTGTTGCCTCTCCTCTATAAGTTTGTTCTACCTCCTTAGGTGCATCCCTTCTTGCATTTCCAGGCCCCCTTGCTGCCTTCTACCTTCTCAAATTTGGCGCATTCAATCTTGGTCATAGCTCATATTTATTTCTCACATTTGCCATGATATTATCAGACACCATTTTGATCTAGGTAGCAGACATGAATATGTAGAAGATTGTGCATGAATCAGTACATGAAGATGTAGAAGATTATGCATGAATATGTAGAATATTGTGTACAACTTTGGGTTATTCTTGGGCTAATGGGTACAATTTTGTAAGTCTACATTGATCTATTTACATCAGGCAACAAGATTGGTGGTGTATGATTAGGTCCATGGACAAACATTTAGGTTTTAGGATTAGAATATTTTTTTCCCATACAGTTGGATATGATATACCAGTCCAGTCAAAGGTGAGAAGTTGTGCTTGTTTAGACTTATCTTTCTCTACTATGCTATGGATGTAAGTAGTCTGGACTAATTTTTGCTGAAGTCGTAGGATATCATTATCATGAAAAGAAAACAATCACCATAGTTTTTAACTGTATGATATGTGTGAGTTCGTTGACATATCAAAACCGACAAGCAATTTGTACCATTTCAATAGGCCATAATATATGAGGGTCATCCAAAGACATATTATACCTGGGAAATATAGTAGAAAAATCGAGGCCATCATGCAAATGGGTTGAGAGGCCTACAATCAAAGCATATGCAAACTTATTATGGCAAGTATCAATGGTGCAACATAGAGATGATACGGGGAGATAAGGGCGAACTAGAGGTTCGAGGCCAAATTTGATAGGTTTGATATGAACATAAAGAAAGCCTTACTTTTTATCCCAATCTATTATATCATGATCTAGAAGGTTAAATGTCATCTAAACAGGAGAGAGGGATATCTAGAGAGTGAGTCTTAATGAACGAGGCTGAATCATAGTTCCACCATTTCACTTTTTATACATCTTTAGGAGACATCAGAGGAAGTTGATAATGCTCTGTAGAGTCAGATTCTTTTACAAAAATAAGACTTCTAGTAGAACTTATTGTTTCTAAAAATGAAGCCCATTGTTCAGAGATAAATGTCATATGTAAATAAGACTTCTACTAGAACTAATTGTTTCTAGAAATGAAGCTCATTGTTCAGAGATAGATGCAACTCATTGTTGAGAGATAGATGTCATTGGAATACCATTTGAAGTAATTTCTGTGAAGTTTAGTGTATCTAAAAATGGATCCATACTAGAAAAAAATAACAAAATTCTAGAAAATTAGATAGGATTAAATATTAGACTATGGAACAACTTGTGGTCACAACATGCCTATCCTTGGCTCAAAAGACCAACAAAAAGACATATCCCACTATCTTGTGCCTTTGATAATGTGACTATTAAACGAAACTACAACAATAGATAGCGAAGCTAAAAATAAAGGGCAAAGAAAATGCAAAAAATATTTTTCATACACAAAGATTTGGCTTCTAACTGGCATTTTTTAGGCTCTAGGGGCAGGTCCCACGAGGGGGAGGGCAGGGTTCTCTTGCTTTACCTTAGTAAGATCATTAACCGTATACTTCAGTAGCTTAGCCACTTCCTCCATGGTCATACGATGACTTATCCTATCTTTTCTAGGTATATGCAACTTGCATCCTTTACAAATGAATGCATTGCTATATAAAATTTCCTATTTTTTTATCTATCATGCAAATTCGAATTTCAATATGGCATCGAGGCTTACAATAGTCATGATAGGAATTCATGCACTCTAGGTCCTTCCAAAAAAAATTACATGCCTCACAATTGCAAGCTTATAATCATCTCATGATTCATGATGTTTGTAGGCCTTCATTTAGGACATAATTCATGTTGAAAGTGCTTGATCTATAATCAACTTTGCATTTGCAATCTGTTCAATCTCGGGAATTTGTAAAGCAGAGAAGAATGAAATAGATAGAGAGGAATTCTAACGCAATCTTCGGGCTTTCAATGTGTGTAGAAACGAAGATGCCTCAACATATGAAAATGGTAAGCAAGTGCCAAACTGTGTCTACCCTCGCGGGTGATATACCTGATGACATGTAATGCAACTTCATACCAGGGCACAAACATACTGGCACATTTGAATCCTTGACTCGTGTTTTCCAGGGATTCATATGCAAGCCATAATTTTTGCTTCACTTCATGAGACTTCTTCCTATCTTCCTTGTCCCATTCTTTCCCTACTGGCAAGCTCGTGACTCTATAAATTGAGATTTTATTGATCTAGATCTCTAGTCCTTTAACAATGGATATACACCACTGAAATTGTCTTACTGTGATCTTCATCCTCAAATTATTCGCAAATTCTAATGCTATTTAATCACTATATCCCTACAATTTCTTTCAATGTACCATCCATCCTGTTTCTTGGAAAATTTGAAGGACCCGAGGGTTATTCCTTATCAACAAGGTCTCAATTGACTCCCTTCTATTTAATTAATTCCCCACCCATTTTGTTCTTTTAATGGATGGTCTATGACTTATCCTCTATTTTCTAGTTATATGCCTCTTATGTGCTTTATAAATGAATGCATTGCTATGTAAATTTTCCTATTTTTTATTTGTCATGCAAAATCAAATTTCAATATGGCATCAAGTCTTATAGAAGTCATCTCAAGGATAGGTTGGTCAGAGGGTTGGCCTGTGTCTAGTTCCTCTTATTCCTCCTCACCATGTCGATGTTCATGTTGGTATACTCATCCACCATGGTCAGAAATCTCTTGATCTGGTCATCGTACTTGAACACCTATAATTGCTTAACATTGTGAGGGATTTCACCTTTGTGCATAACATTAGCGGAGTGGGTAACGAAGTAGGATAAATGTTCAAGATTTGGAGGCCTGAAGTTATAGTATACTTCGCTAGGTTATCAGCTATGTGATTCACCTCCCTAGGCACAATTATGGTAATGTTAATAGCATAAAGTAAATTGTTGAACAGGTCCCATACCACATGTTTATATTGTCTTAGCCTTGGAAGCTTGGTCTGACAAATTTCCCTGACCTACTTAACAACTAGATCAAAATATACAAAGATTTTTAGCAACTTTTTGCCCATATTTTTTGTTGTCTCCAAACCCAGAATCAAAGCCTCATATTTAGCTACATTATTAATGCATTTGAATTTGAGCTTGAACCCATGGGCCATGTGGAAACTCTTTCCCCAGGGTTAGGTCAACAATACTCCTGCCCCATTTCCATCTTTGTTGAATTTTACATCGAAGTGAAAATTCCAAAGGCTAGAAGGGTCTGGGTTTTCTTCTTTATACATCAAATACTCACATCCATATGTAGGAGTTGATTCATAATTGAGGATAAAATTTCCAATATTGTCAAAGATGTAGGAAGGGAAATTAGAAGCATGTTCAGGGTCACTAATAACATAAGTCATTTTGCATTCTCTATATAAGTCAAAATAAATACTGGCACCCACAGAAGTCCCCCCCAATGTCTATCAAAAACATACCATGAAGTGGGGGTAACATCTATAATCACCACATCCATTATCACAAACTCTCTTGGAATCTAGACCATATCCACTATTAGGTCGTTAATCATACCCAAGCACTGGACCCTCTTGGAATCAAATGAGTCAAATTATTTATAGGGCTCGGCGATGTCCAATCCGAATTTTTCCACGACTGTCAAAGGATAATGAAAATGGTCGTTCCCATCGGGTAGGTTCCCTAACACAATTTTTGGAACATCATCCTGGATATTGATTAGATCAGCTTGCAAGGTGATATCATCTTGGAGGACCATGACATTTGATGCCTGTCTTGTGCTTCTATTTTGGAACAACAAGGTTTGAAAACGCAGGGTCTAAGGTTGTTTCCTTACTCCCAATAACTCAGACATGTATTTCCTATGGACAAGATTCTTGACAACTTCATAAAGGGACATGGGGATCTTTATTTTGCTCAACTCATGCCTCATATCAAATGGTGGAGGCATTAGAGGGGCTATTTCTCGGGTTCGAATCGCAGTTAGAGGCTTGGTCAAGATGACATTGGGTTGTTGGGAAGCTGGGGGTTTATAACTAGTATTAGCATTTCGAGTGTTCTTGGGCTGCTCCATTTATTTCAGTTCTTCTCTAATTGGAATAGCTAGTCTTTTCAAATCATAGAGAGATAAGCCTTGCCTCTGCTGTAAGGAATTAAAGTTTGAACTAATTAAATTAAGATTGCTTTAATCAAAAGGTCAAGTTTAATGGCAAAGTTTCATAGCAATAGTAGTTAGCATAGCAAGCTCCAACTCTGGCTAAAGGCGAGGAGTAACTACCTTGCAGCCATCCTTGTTTTAAATTTTGAAATAAAATATAAAATTTTGAAATTGTACTATAATTTTGAAAAAATAAAATAAAAAATTTAAGAATCTCGTCCAAAAGCTGACGTGTTTTTCTTCACAATCTAGCCTCGTTTTCAACGAGATTCTCTTCATTATTTGATTAGTCCATTTTTTTATTAAAATATATGCACTTTACTGTTTTAAAGTAATGTATCCTCACCACTGAAAAAGCATATAAAACTCCTCTCCCTAAATATATAAAACTCATCTGAACGCAACTTGACAGTAATTAATAAACTTATGCTACTCACCATTTTAACTGCACAAAAGCAACTGACTTTCTCACGTAAAGCGTGAGACATCTCCCCTTCCGTTCCAAGTGGCAAACTAACTGCAAGTGGAAAATTAACTAAAATAAAGTAAAAGAACGCACTGAGTTATTTTATTTGTAATAAAGTAAAAGAACTAATTATTAAGCTTATATAAAGGTATTTACGGGATGCTAGCCAGCATTTTAATTGCACAAAACAATTGATTTTGTTCCGTCAATTGTGAGATATCTTCCATTCGCGTTCCAAGTGGCACATTTACTATAATAAAGACAATGCAATTCGTTTTTTTATTTGTGATAAAGTAAAAACAGAACACATACCTAAATATAGATTCATGAGAATTTATTAAAAGTTTTATATTCTTTCTTTATATATATCCATGGAGTGTTTAGGAGAAGATGAAGATGAAGATGTTTTCGGTAATGTGTTTTTAATTCCATTGAATTGATAAATTTAAAAAATATTAGGGTAAACAAATTATGATAGTATATATTTTTTATTTATTTATTTATTAGGTTGTTGAAAATAATGTGAATGGATAGGGAAAGTTTATTACCTTACTACCTTTAATGGCATTTAAGAGAAGAATGATATGGTTATCACACCTTACGTATTTTTATATGTAAATGATTTTCATATTATTGATATTAGTATTTTTTAATTTGAACCTGAGTTTTTGGTCCTTTGTTATGGTTTCATATTTTTCTGCACTGTAGTGTTGTTTCTAACTATGGGTGGGATATTTCCATTGTTATTTTAGCTTTGTTGACATTAAGGTGCATGGAGGTCCTAGTTCTCTAGAGGTTGGCATTCATGGTACACCTCCTATGACAACAATTCAAGCTTAGAGGTAGTAGGTAGTTGTAGTTGTACCAAGCCTTGGGATTTTGGAAGTGTGTTTGCAACATGGGTTTATCAAGAATGGGTGGTGATTGGAGAAGAAGTGTGTCTTTCCTACAACAACTTAATGCTCGGTGGGCTCACATTCATGTAATAAATCTTTGTATCTCTGGTCTTTGAAAAAAATTCAACCTATTTGTACGTGCATGGTGGAATTTGGTTTTTAGTCTACAAGGCGTCTCAGTGGTGTGGAAACTAGTTGGCATGCGAGGCTTTATGGTTGATTGATGCTCCCAAGAGCTATCCTTTGTGCAACTCTCCTTTGCCATTGCTAATATCATCCCTAGGCTAACCTTGAGGTAGAACATGAAGTTTCTTCTAACATCATCCTGGTTTCTTTTGATTTGCCTCACTCGTCTACCCATTTACCTAGAGGGTTTCTTTTATTGGGCTTATCTTTCCTTTGAGTGCTATGACTCGTCAACGTATGCACCCTCACTGATGGTTTGCAAATAGATGCCTCAGGGAAGACCTTGGGTTCAAACATAAGCTCAAATAGTTGTGCCTATTTTCTATTCCTCCACTCCAAGTGAAATCCTAGAGAAAATTCTCAAGTTAGAAGCTTTAACTGCTACCGATCACCAAACTTACTCTAACTGTGAAATCCAAACAGAGTTAGCTAGTTCGGTCCCCAACCTCAACCATTTCAAGGAAATAAACAGTCGATACCTCAATTTCATCAAATCCCATTAGAAAATGAAGACACTCTTATATAGGGTACTAAAAAAAAAGTATGAGGAATACAGTGAAATCATAGCATGCCTTATTAAAATCCACAAGTCCAATGCCACTGTTGCTCTTGCTTAGCCAACTTCAACGCTAACTTGACACACATAGAAGGTCATCTACAATGCAACATTAAGCATTGAAATCCACAAGTCCAATGCCACTATTTCTCTTGCTTAGCCACCTTCAACGCTCACTTGACACAACGATGATTCGACCCAAATAACATCCTTAAACAACAATGATTCGACCCAAATACATCATTTGATAATTGTTGTTTCCCAACTTTTTGGCTTTCTTTTTTTACTTTTAGTAACTTAGTTTCCTTTACAAAATGTTTAGCTTGCTATGATTGAAAATTGTTGTTTTATATCTTTGTCATAGTGTATGTCAAATACTTGAATACAAACTTCAAATATTTTTAGATGGTTTTGGATAATAAACCATAAATATAACCTTCATTAATTCTAATTTCCCTGGTAACATACCACAACAATATTCATGTCTAACAATTAACTTTGATTTCGTATGGAACCTATTTTAAAGCAATAGAAAATTTTACAAACATATATGCTGAGATATGGAATCGAGTTACGGTATGAAAGGGAAAGGATTGCAATGCTCAGATATGGAATCGTGTGTTGATTCTAGTAAAAAAAAAAAGCGTTCCCCATCATGAACGTCTTTTCAATCCTTTAGTGAAAGGCACTCCACTTCATTTCACTTCTGTTTAATTTTCTAAGTGTATAAGATTCCAAAACATAAATTTAAACAAACGGTACATTAACATAATTAAAATGGAAATTAAATTCACACAAAATCGATTTGTGTAACGTCTTATCATTTCATGAGAAAGATTCCAATAAAAAAAAAACTAGTAATTGCACCATATGTTGCAAAGGAAACACTGTAAAGCAGTAATATAGGAAAGATTAGTATAGAGGAAATGCTGTCACATGAATCATGTAGAGAGGAAAGAGTAGTATAGAGGAAATGCTCTCATATGAATCATGCGGATAGCTATAATGCCTGTGATGATGAGGAATGCCAATGAGAATTTGGTTGGCTAATAAGTTTGAAGCTATGTTTAGGCCATTCTCCAATTCATTTCAATGTTTCCAACTTATGTTTCTATGGTTATATTGTATTTAATTTCTTGCAAATTTATATCAAAATTTTAGTTGAAGTAATTTAATTTTTTCACATATTAAAAAAAAAACAATTTTAGTTCATGGAATGTAACTCATGAAGTATTATGTAAAAACATGAGATTCAAAGTTAAATGCCCTTGAGTGGCCAACCAATGTATAATATTTTTTATCTATTTATTTATTATATTTTTAGAATGTGTTTTAATGAAAATGGAAAAGAGTAATATAAAAGAAATAAAGTTGACATGATTAAATTTCATGTGATTTGAATATCTATTTTCAAAAATTAAAAGTATAATTATCCATTATCCACTCATGAAATTTCAGTCCAAACTTCCGAATGCTAATTGTTTTGTTTTAATTGCCAATTGTCTTAAATGAGTTTCGTCTTAATTCTCATTGTCTTAAGTTGCCATTGTCTTAAATATAAAGTTTATCTTAAAATATTTTTGTCTCAAACTGCTTTTGTCTTAAATATAAAGTTTTTTCTTAAAATATTTTTGTCTTGAATATAAAATTTTGTATTAAAATATTTTTGTGTCAAACTGTTTTTGTCTTAAATATAAAGTTTTGTCTTTTGTCTTGAATATAAAGTTTTGTCTTAATTTTTTTGTTTGGTCTCAAACTGCTTTTGTTTTAAATATAAAGTTTTATCTGTTTTTGTCTTAAATATAAAGTTGTCTTAAAATATTTTTGTCTCAAACTGTTTTTGTCTTATATGTAAAGTTGCCTTAAAATATTTTTGTCTTAAATATAGAGTTTTGTCTCAAAGTAGTTTTGCTTTAATTTTTTTTTGTCTCAAACTGTTTGTCTTAAATATAAAGTTGTCTTAAAATATTTTTGTCTCAAATTTTTTTTGTCTTAAATATAGAGTTTTATCTCAAACTATTTTTGTCTCAAACTACTTTTGTCTTAAATTTTATATTTAAGACAATTCAATTGATATTAAATTTTAATGTAAAATAACTTAAATAAAAAATGATTTTTAAAACAAAAAGATTTATTGTATTAAACAAATTTCTTAAAAATGACCTTGGTGTAGTAGTATATTACACACAATTTACAATTACAAAGATTGAATATCACTATGTGGAAACCACAAGCTTCTATGAACCTGAAGTGTGATGATAATCATGCTGAACTTGTACACCTGGATGCTCAAGAAGATTTTTCTAATTCAGAGATATGTGACTTTCATTCTGCATCATAGGCATATTATACAGAGAAATGCATTTTATAAAATAAGTGTGACGTGTATATAGATTGCACTCCCACATCATAAAACATGAAGATAAAAATCTCTGCAAAGTGATTTTAGGACCTGGGTTCTCTCGTTCCCTAAACAGGATGTTAGATTATATTAATCAGTGTACAGTAGAGCAAGATAGCGGAAGGTTATTACAGTTACAAATCACATTCGCAGTATCTAGTTTAGAAATACACATGACATGCGGTTGAAGGTTTTCATCCTAGTTCTTAGCAAAAATACTGTTAGAGTATACTCTAAACTTTAAATTTAAATTTAAACAGTATATACATTTTATTTTAAT
This sequence comes from Pinus albicaulis, assembly GCA_034641835.2. Taxonomy (NCBI): domain Eukaryota; kingdom Viridiplantae; phylum Streptophyta; class Pinopsida; order Pinales; family Pinaceae; genus Pinus; species Pinus albicaulis. The sequence continues at coordinate 1,116,032,267 of CM076581.1, read as the reverse complement.
TGTAAATTATGATCAAATTAAAAAAAAAAAAAAAAAAAAAATTTGAACAATAATATTACGTATTTTCAGGAATCTTGTCCAAAATCCTATACTGACGTGTTTTTTTCTTTAAATCTGGCCTCGCTCTCAACACAGATTCTCTTACTCCAATCTTGGATCAATCAAATTTTTTATTAATGTATATGCACTTTACTATTTTATACTGATCTACCCGTCTCCACTCAAAAAGCTTACGAAACCACTTTCCAAAAATATTAAAACTCATCAAAACCCCACTTGACAGGAATTAATAGACCTATATAAAAGTATTTACGGGATGCTATTCAACCTTTTAATTTCACAAAAGTGATTTTGTGACGTAAAGTGCGAGACATCTCCCATTCACGTTCCAGGTGGCGCATTAACTAAAATAAATTAAGACAACGCAATGAATTTTTTTTATTGATGATAAAGTAAAAACAGATCACATAAATATATATTCATTAGAATTTATTAAAAGCTTTATGTTCTTTCCTTTTTCAAACGTAATATCTCTGAAACTATAATGGTTTTATACGGAGTATATTTCTTTCATGAGAATTTATTAAAAGCTGTATGTTCTTATTTTTTTCAAACTTAATATCTCTGAAACTATAATAATTTTATACGGAGTATATTTCTTTCACCGAACATTATGCTGTCACACTCATGCCCATGCACGAACCTACCAACCTTCACACATCTTGTGCATCTCAAGTTCCCCGGGTCTAATACAGTTAGACTGTCGGTTCACAGTTATGCTTTGGAAATGCCTTAGCTTATGGAGAGACGCAATGTTTACAATAACCATTTATCGCTTATCCCGTGAGTTGTTAGGATATAACCACGATGAAGATGGTGTCCTCAATGAGGGTGTTGGAAACAAAGCCAATGGATAAGGAGAAGTTTGCCCTTATCCCGTGAGTGTTTAGGATATAACCACGATGAAGATGGTGTCCTCAATGATGGTGTTGGAAACAAAGCCAATGGATAAAGAGAAGTTTTCCATTTTGTTGTTTCTTATTGCATAACGAAGGGGTGAAGTGGCTATCCCACCTCATTAGCTTACACATGAAAACAATTTTCATATATTAAATAACAACTCTTATTTGTGTGATGAGCTCTTGGCCCTTTTTTCACAAATTCATGTTTTTTTCTTTTTAAGACTTTAGTAGTGTTTCCAAAGCACATGTGGGATATTTCCACCATTGCACTAGCTTTGTGGAAGTTTTGGTGCATTGACGTCATGTTCCTTGGAGGATGGCCTTATTGGCACACCCTTTGTTACAACAATTCAAGCTTGGAGCTAGGTGGTAGTTGCAGTTGCAATTACAAACTCTTTGCTTTTGGAAGCGGCCATAGTGGGGGTTCAATTACAAATGGGTGGCATATGGAGAAAAAGTGCGACTCACCTACAACACCTCAAAGCATAGTGGGTTGACATTTGTGGGGAAAATCCTTCTAAGTCCAATCATCGATGAATTTTTTAGACTATTTATATTTGCATGGTGGATATTAGTTTTTGGTCTACAAGGAATCCTAATTGTCATGCCCTCGAGTCGGTCACACCTTCAAAGGTGACGTGTGCCCTGAAAGGTTCATTGCAAACTTCTAACAACTATTACTATCAGACTACGCCTTACACAATTTATCTTAAGCTCAACTTCTTCGTTAATTATGTTATGTGTAGAATCCATAACAGTAAACAAGTATAGTAAAAGCATGGAAGTGACCAAAATCATGCAACAACATTCAACAATAAATTTTCATTATGTTATAATAATATACAAATGTAGGAGGCTTCCCTTGAACAATCACAACACTCCATCCCATGTACAAGTCGTATTACAACTGAAATGTCTATTGCCGGAATTTCGCATTCAACCTTGCCCACCTTGAGCGGGCGCATGGGTCGAAGGGCAATTTTTCCTTCCCACATTGTTCAAACGTGCACACGCTGCCTACAAACTTTCCTACACTTGACCGCACCCTTTCGTCGCACTATGAACTATGTTCTGCTTGTTGTTTTGTGTTATATGTTCTTCCTTGTTCATTTGTCCCTTGGAGCGAGTTGCCCGCGGGTATTTATATGCGTTCAACTCCCCACATTTTGTGAATTGACACATCCATCTAGATGAGTTAACCTGTTAGGTGACCTATCCAATTGGTTGAATGCCCCTTCGTTCACTTGCTTCCCACGAGCTAACTTGCACATGTTTGAGGTCGGGGCCCTTCACCAAGTGTGCACCCTTGCCCATTTGTGCTTTGCCCACTTCTATGCCATGTTTCTCATCCACTCCACGCTTGTCGTGCACACTGCTCACTTGTCTACACACCTTGGCCACTACATGCCTGCGTTTTCCCACATATCTTGTCACCTGCTTTGCATTCATGCCTTGGCCGCTACATGCTCACACTCCCCCACAATTCTGGCGGGCGCCCGCCTCTATGACCCACTCACTCCTACACCCATCACCATCGTGCAACACGGGTGCGTGCACCCGCGACTCGCCTTCAAGTGTCATTGGCACTTGGTTGGGCGCTCGCCTCAACTCGGGGTAGTGATGCCGATTCATGGTCCTGGCATCCTCCCCCACTACGAGTCATTGTCATCCTTAGTAATCCTATCGATCGTTCTAACTCATCATCAAACTGTTTAATCTCCTTCTTCCATTTCCATGGCAAATCCCCCGTCTCCCAACCACTCTCCTCTGTTGCATCCTTCCATCGTACGAACAACTCCCTCCTCATGGTACTTCGGACCCCTGTAGTTATGAGATCCAAAATATTTTCCAAAACTAAGTTTCGTCCATCCACAGTGATGGTTGGCCCTCTCATTGGTGCTACTCTCATAGGATGACCTGCATCAACTCTACACTTCTTGAGTTGGATCACATGGAACACATGATGTTTGGGACACATATGGTTTGTTAGCTTTAACTCATAATCAACCTCTCCAATCCCTCGCTTCACTCAAAACAATCCTTCATACTTCCTCATCAAAGATTGTGCCATCCCTTTCGGTTGTTGAAACTGATCTCTGGTAATCCTCAAAACAACCATGTCCCCAACATTGAAGTGTATGTCCCTCCTACCTCTATCTGCCCATTTCTTCATTTTGTCTATTGCATCTTTGAAGTGCACCTGTGTCAACTCCAAGGACTCCTCCGATGCTGCTAAGAACTTATTTGCATACACACTTCTCACATATCTTCTCGGTAACTTGGTGTGTGGAGAAAATGACATCTACCCATTGACCAATTCAAATGGACTATACCTTGTCACTGAACTCTTATAAATGTTGTAGCTAAAATGTGCCACATCCATCAACTCAGGCCAATTTTTATGATCAGTCCTCACATAATGTCTCAAGTAGTCCTCCAACAACGAGTTGATGCATTCAATCTGCCCATTAGTATGTGGACAGTAACTCGAAATTTGCAACAGTTCTTTCCCGAGTAGCTTGAACAATGTAGACCAAAATCCACGTGTAAATCACAAATCTTGGTTAGACGCAACACTCAACAGTACTCCCAAATACTTTAAAACATTCTTGAAGAATAACTCTGGTGTCTTGTCAGTTCCACATGGTATCTTTGTCAGAATGAAGACGAAATACTTGGAAAAAATTATCAACAATGACCATTATCCCATTATACCCCTCCACCTGTTGTAACTGGGTGATGAAGTCCATCGAAACACTCGTCCAAGGTCTATCTAGAATCAGAAAAGGATGTAACAACCATCCCTATCTTCTAGTGTCTAATTTTTCCCGCTGACAAATGATGCACATATGTACATACTCCTCTATATCCTTCCTCATCTTCTCCCAAAATTACCCTCTCTCCAATAATGCCAAAGTGTGATGTTTCCCTAGGTGTTCAGACCAAGAAGAATAGTGGAAATCCTTCAAGAGGTGCCTCCTATGTCCAAATGACTTAAGAACGTAAAGATGGTCACCATATAACAAGAGTCCATATCGTAAAAATAATTTCCTCATCTTCCTTTCCTTCACCTTCTTCACAGTGCTCTTCGTTTGAGTATCAGTCTCCACACTTGCACAAAGTCTACTCTGCATCTCATCACTCATATGGACTCAACTTCTACTTCATTCAACATGGTATAAATCCTCCTCAAGTGCTTCCAATTGTGCCTTCCTGCTGAGGGCATATACAACCGCATTGAATTTATACAACCTATACTCACTAATCATGTCAAACTCTACCAAGAAGTCTTGCCAATGAGCCTGCTTCATTGATAAGTTCAATTGGGATGCAAAGTAACTCGCTGCAACTTCATAATTCTTGATAGAAAATAACTTCCCAATCAAATAGTGTCACCATACCTGAAAACAATGGATGACCACAATAATCTCCTTCCCTTGAACTAGATACCATCGCTCTCCATCCTGAAACTTCTAACTCTCATATGCCACCGAATGTCCATCCTGCATGAGCACTCCCCCAATCGAAAAATCAAAAGCATTCATGTGCACCTCAAACAGTTTCTAGAAGTAAGGCAACTTCAGTATCGGTGATGTAACTATCCTTATCTTCAACTCTTAAAATGATTCATGACATTTCTTCTTCAAACTCCATCGCTTGTCCTTCTTCAAAAATTAAATCAGCGACATTGTCACCTTGGAATAACCCTCTACAAACTTCTTTTGGTAGTTCTTCATCCCCAAGAAGACTCTCATCTCATGGAAATCCTTTGGCTCAACCAAATCCTCTATCGCACGAACCCTTCTTGGCTCAATCCATATGTAACCTTGACCCACTTGACCAATAAAAGGAATCTTGGTTTAGCGAACATACACTTCGACTTCTTTAAGAATAATTGATTCTACCTCAGTGCCTCAAATACCAAATCCAAGGGCTTCTTATGCCCTTGAGGGAAGCTTGAATTATGTTTCTTGGAAGGACCTCATGGAGGAAGCACTGGAAGGTAATGGGTTGAAGGAATTTGTTGATAGTGACATCCTGAAACCAACGCAGATGATAGTTAGAATCTAGCTGAATGGAAGAAGTGTGTAGCCAAGGTGAGGAGAATCATATTGGACGTAGCATGAGACCATATTGTCTCAAATATCCATGCTAAAGAGACTCAGTATGAATTGTGGCAATCACTAACAGATTTTTACCATAATAGTAGTGACCAGAGAAAGCTAGCGCTCAAGGATAAATTTCAAAATATCAAGATGCAAAAGAATGACACCATTCCTCAGTACTTGAGTAGGTTCAGACAATGTCGTGATGAAATGGGTAGCATTGGTGTTATTGTTGTAGAAGATGATATAGAAATCATATCCCTTATATGCCTTCCCAAGATCTGACACAACTACCAAGATTCTATGAAGGGGAGGGTTAAACTACCAAATTGGGAAAACTTATGGTCTGATTTGGTACACGAGGAAACAAGGCAGAATACCAGAGACGAGACTTCATCCATATGCGAGGATGAAGAGAAATTTTCCTTGGATGGAAATTCAAATAAGGGAAAAGGAAAGAAATCCAAATAGAAAGAATAATCTAGTCAAAGGGGCAAGAAGAAGGAATTGCCCAAAATTGTGTTTAAATTTTCATGAAATCAGGAACTACGTCACGAAGTGCCCACACAACAAAGAAATAAATAAGACCTCAAGAGGAGAGAGAGGTGAAGCTTTAGCTTCACCGTTTGATCTTGATTTCGTTCTCATCACATGCATAGTGAGCACAGGGATGGGGAGTGTGTGGTACTTGGATTCGGGTGTCGTGTTCCACAATATGGGGAACAAATATTTTTTCAGTGATTTGGAGGAGAAATATCTCCAAATGCACATTGAGATGGGAGATGATGGAAGGTACAATGTGATCATTTTGGTACAATAAATTTTCAGAGGGAGTTGGGCTCCCATCTCAGGCTCAAGGATGTGATGTTTTTTCCAAGTCTAAAGAAGAATCTAATCTTTGTTGTAGTGTTAGAATTTTGTGCTTATGATGTGATCTTCAACAAAGGGAAAGCATTGTTGAGACACAATCACAAGACAAGTGAATCATATCGTGGTTTATTAGGTCATTGTAATACTAGTGTAGCTCCTTATTGTTATTGTTAGTGTAACCCCCTTATTTTTATTATTGTTCCCATGTGTTCCCCATATTGTTATTATTGTGCCCCATAGAAGTCCACTATTGCTATTGGTGTGCCCTTATATTATTATTGTTATGTAAGCTCTGATTATATTGTGACCCCTTAGAATCCTATATATAGAAAGTAGGTTATGTAATTTATATCATCCAAGAATTATTCATTTATGTAATGTAAAATAGGTTTCCCCCTCAAAGAGGCTGATTTCTAAGTCGTTGATCTATATTTTCCTCTATTTTGTGAGTTGGTTGCATAACATTTGGAATCAGAGCTTTGGATTATAGGGTTTTTCTTCTTAAAACAGGTCATCTTGGAATTTTTGCTATAAATTTTTTTCTATGAAGCTTCAAAAGTTGAAATTGAAGCCACGTGGAGTAGAAATATTGGTGAACTACGAGCAAGAATTTCAGATCTTTGTTTGCTACAATTTTAGAGACATGATTTGAGGAAGTTAGAGTTTTCAAAGGCTCCAAAATTCAGTCTCAAACATGTTACCGAGGGAAAATAGTCATAAATTTCATTTTAGACATCGTCTTTAAATTATGTAAAAATTGGATGAAATTTTATGAACATTAGTTTCTTGTGTATCAATTTTAGAGCCAAAGGTCGAAACAGTGACACGTGGTACGTCGTACAAGTTTTCTCTATTGAGCCAGTCCATAATTAGGTCATTATGGGATATGGGGCATAAATTTATCTTGAAGAATCCAAATTAGGTCTGACTTGTGGCATTGGAAAAAAGACTCAGAGGGATACTAGAGGCCCAAAGTTAAAATCTTAGGGATTCGAAATTATAGAGATACAAAAAAATCAATATCGAGCTCCTATAAAGCAAAGAAAAATGTGTGTGTTTTTTTTAAAAAATTGCATAAGTTTTGTTTGAAAATCAGTTTGAAGTGATTCAAGGGGCATAATGAAGCATAAATATCATTTTTTCATTCCAAAATGGCTCGAAGAAAGAAAACAAAAACACCTAGTAAGAGACCATAAAACTCTAATATAATGCATGAAGGAGAGGAAGAAATGCAACATGATATATCAAAATTACGAGACCAAGTCCAACAAATGTCGCTCTTGCAAAGAGTAACCAAAAATGAAATGGAAGCTAAGATGGATGGTTTAAAGAATGGTTTAAAAACATACATGGAAGGTTTGAAGAATTGTTTAAAATCATACATGGGAGGTTTCAAGGATGACATAGAAGAAAAAATCAAAGACAACATGGAATATTTGAAGACCGATTCAAAAGCAGACATAGAAGGTTTGACAAAGTTGCTACAAGAAATGCTTCTTGATGGAGAAAAGGTATTAGATGGAACTAATGATGAGAAAAAATGAAAAGTTAATCATGATTTCATATACTCTAATGTTGGATTGAAGAGCCACCATATTCGAAAAATCGATATGAGGAAGTTTGATTTCAAGGATCTAGTAACATGTATACTACATATGGAGTAATATTACATAGTTATCGATCAAACAGGAACTATTACCTCAAAAAAGAACTCTAGCCCAAAAAAACTCAAAAAACGTGAGAAATAACCCAAAAATGAAAAGTGTGTCTTCCAGAATGCATATTTTTTAGGGTAAAATTTCAACATTGTTTTAAATTATGCTAACCATTTTTCTTTCTTGAAAAAATGATTGAAAAAACACCCTCGAAACAAAAAATGTTGATGGTGGAATAACATCGTCAATTTTGTGTGTGCAAAAAACAATCTGAAAACGAAAAATGTTGATGCTGAAATAACGTCGTCAATTTTTTGTGTGCAAAAAACACCAACGAAAAGTGTTGATGTTGGAATACCATCTTTTTCTTTTCGAGGTCAATTGTCAACAATTTTTACTAGTGACATTAAAGATAAAATATCATGACTTAGAAAAACCTTAAAATTTCAATGATAAACATGGGATTAAAAATCAAATATCGAGTCTTAAAATTCCAATGATTTTTAGACATGGTATTAAAGGTAATCTATTATTGTGTCTCTGAAAAGCCTTAAAAATCCAAGGATGACATTTAAGATAAAATATCACATTTATGAAAATAAAATTCCAATAATATTTAAGCATGGTATTAAAGATAAAATATCACTTGCAAAAATAATAATAATAATAAAATAAAAATAATAATTTAAAAAGAAAAAAGAAAAATTCAAAACACACATCATTTAAAAAAATAAATCAACCCAAAACAAAACAAAAAACTAATTTAATTTTTTTAGTATACTACTACTACTACTAATAATAATAATAATATAATTTTAAAAAATGACAAAAATTAAAAATTAATTAATTATATATATATATATATATATATATATATATATATATATATATATATATATATATATATATATATATATATATATATAAATTAAAATATATATATATATATAATTTATAAAGCTAATTTAAACAATGATTTAAATTATATATATATATTATTTTTTAGATAAAAAAAGTTAACAAAGTAAAAATATAAAAATAAAATAAATTAAATTAAATTAAAAAAATAAAATTAAAAGAAAAAATAAAATATAATAATAATAATAATAATAATAATAATAATAATAATTAATTAAAAAAATCAGTTTGACCTCGGCTGAGCCTTACGCTCTTCAGGGTGGCTGAGGTCGATTCGGCGAGAGAGCTGGCAACTCTCTCGCCGGCCGAGCCTCGCTGCCCCTAGGTGGTTGTAAAACAATATTTTTATTTATTTATTTATTTGATTTTACTATTACTATTTTTTTATTAATTTTTCAATTAATTTTTATTTTTACTATTTTTTTTTAATTATATATATATATATTATCACTATTAATTAAATAAGTGATTAATATATTAATTAAAAATAATAAAAATGATAATCTAAAAAAATAATAAAACTAGTCGTTATGAATCAATTTTCAAAGTCAAATTAGTAGTTAGCCTAATGGCTAGTTTGGCCATTTCTACATTTATTTAAACTTAACGTCCTGATCTGATCTCTCACCTAGTCCTGATGATGAACCACACCGGTTGGTTCGTAACACGTCTACAATGTTCCATTGCATGTGATTACTATAAATATATATATATATATATATATATATATATATATAACTTGTAATAATGGATCATAAAAGACAAAATTCTAAAAATACTATTTCTTTTAATTAATTTTTTGAAATTTAACTTTTACTTTTTAATTTTTTTTTGTTTTAAATTTAACTAATATTTAAAAAAAAAAATTTAACTCTTTATATATATATATATATATATATAAAAGGTGCTTTTACTATTTTTTATTTGTTATTTTTTTAAATTATAAAAAAAAAAAATTGAAATATTTTTTTTTTATTCTTTCCATATGTATTTTTCGTATGTATATATGTTTTTTTTTTTTTTAATTTCCTTTTTGATTTTTTAATTATTTTTTAATTATTTAAATTTTTATTGTTTTACATTTTTTATTTTAATGTTGTTTTGAAATTTTTATTTATTTTTTTTAAATTAAATTTTTTTTTTTCATTCATTTGTATTTTTGTGTTTTTATTATTTTAATTTTTTTTTAAGTTATATTTTAATTTTTAATTTTAATTATTTTATTTTATCATTTTATTTAATTATGGTGTTTTTTTTAACTTAAATTTATTTAATTTTCTTTAAATTATGAGTTGTTTTTTTGAATTTTTATTTTTACAAGTTATTTTTGTATTTTTTTACACTTTAATTAGTATTTTTTCATATTTGTTTTTTTGTCATGCTTTTTTATTTTATTTTTATGTTTATTACCAAGATGAAAATCAGTACTCTAAGCAAAAATATTGATGTTGTATCAACACTTTTCAAAATTAGTATGAAAATCACTCACATTTTAAAATAAATGTTCATGCTTGATAAATACAAAAATTTAAAGTGCCAAAAAACTCACCATTTTTCTAAATCGACGTGACATTTAAAAAAAAAATCAAAGAAAATTTAAAGTTCCAAAAATATGCTCCAAAAATAAAAACAGGTTATTTACATCACCATTTTTCAAAATCGACATAAAAATCATGACATTTAAAAAAAAAGAAGCCATAAGAAAATTTAAAGTGCCAAAACTATGCTAAAAAAAGGGTGATTAAGCATTACCAGTTTTCAAAATCGGGTGTTTTTTTTTCTACGTCGAAAAACCTGGTACCAGATAATTTTCCCATTTGATCGGTAACTATGTTTATTTTGATCTCCATAATGTGCAACACACACAAAAGGTACGCATTGAAACTTTATAATTAGAACCCAACTAGTTTGTATGGTATCAATAACTTTGTTCTCATAAGCCAATTGTCACTTGGTCAAATTTTACGAAGGAATTGATAGCACATTATGAAGATACAAAGAGAAACATCTTATTTAGCCAATTGATAAATCTCAAACAAAAGGGTTCAATAGCGGAGCACATTGAGGAGAATAGGATCGATGTATTCATAGGGATTTTGAAGGATAACATCCAACATGAGGTTTGTCTTTCAGACCCTGATTCATTGGAGAAGGCATTCAGGTTGGCAAGAAAAATTGAAGTAAAAATTATGGAAAAAGGAATCCTACCACTCACAACTATAAAGAGGAAATTGTTGTTGCTCCTAGCCTTCCACAACCTGCAAGGTTGAAACCACAAAAATTGGAAGAAAAAAGAGAAAAATGGCTTTGTTACAGTTGTGATAGAAAATAAACTAAAGTTCATAAGTGTGTTGAGAAGAAATTATTTTACATAGATTTTGAAGAGGAGGAAGAAAAGGAACAAGAAACCTCAAAATAAGACGATATACACCAAGAACCAAATTTACAGAAAGAAGAAATGAATTCGACCATATATTGTAATGCATTTGCAGGAATTATCACTCCTCGAACTCTCAAGATAGAATGACATATAAGGAAGAAAAAGGTAATTGTGTTGATTGATTTAGGTAGTACCCATAATTTTATTCATTGTAAGTTAGCCAAAGAATTGAATTGCTTCTTATATCTAACACTAGAGTTTCAATTGATGGTTGCAAGTGGGGGAACTATAAATTCCTCCTGAAGGTGCCATAATATCAAGCTAACCATGGGGGAGGATGTATTGAATATCTTAATTCTTTCCATTCCAATGGGTAGTGTTGATGTTGTACCTTGAGTTCAATTGTTACAATCTTTGGGTACGATAGATTTTAATTTTCAAGAACTTTTATTATTTTTTTTTGGGAAGGAAAGGAAGTTGAATTAAGGTGTATCGCAGGGAAACAAGGAAATATAATCAACTCTAATATCATGACAAATCTTCTAAAGAAATAGCAACGAGGCATAATTGCACAATTATGTTCACTAGAATTTTAAACATCGAAATCATCTATTTCTCCATATCTCCAAAAAGCTTGGACAATAATTCCAAGGTATTTGAGACTCCCAAAGGCCTCCCACCTATTTTTTATCATGATCATGCTATTCATTTGATTTGAGGAAGTGTTCCTCCAAACATAAGGCCTTACAAACATCCTTATGCAAAAAAGAGCAAAATTGAATGTATAACTGCAGAAATGTTAGAGGCTAGTATAATTTAAACTAGTCAAAGTTCTTTCTCTGCTCTCGTAGTATTGGTGCAAAAGAAGGATGTATCATGGCGCATGTGTCTAAGATATAGGGAGCTCAACAAGCTCACTATTAAAGATACATTTATATGGACCAATTTACTTCACCAAGTTGGATCTCTCTTCTGGATATCATCAAATTAGGATGAAAGCTAAAGACATTCTGAAAAATGCATTTAGAACACATATGAGGGTCATTATGAATTTTTTATGTCTTTTGGCCTTACCAATGCGCCTTCTATAGTTCAAGTAGTGTAATATCACATCTAGCATCAACAAAAATTTCTCCAAATATTAAAGGATAACCTAACTTTGGCGCAAAATCGAATGAAACAACGTGCAAATAAACATCACAGCGAAAGAAGTTATGATGTAGGAAACTGGGTATTTTTAAGGCTACAACCATACAAACAAATGTCTCTCAATCAATCTAAGATGGATAATGAATTATCTCCAAAGTACTATGGTCCTTACAATGTGTTGCAAAATATTGGTACTATGGCATACAAATTGGAGCTTCCTGCATCTTCCTGAGTGCACCCAATTTTCCATGTTTCATGCTTAAAGAAGGTTATAGGTGAAAAAATCCCAATTCAAACAATATTTCCAAAACTTGAAGAGGAAGGAAAAATATTATTGGAACCTGAAGCAGTCATGGAAACAAGAACTCAATAGCTATGAAATCGATAAATTTCAAAGTATATATCAAATAGAAGAACTTACCTGCTAAAGATTCCACATGGGAGGATGATAATTTTATATAGAATCATCCAGAACTACTCAAGCGTTAAGGACAACACTTTTTTTAAGGAGAGGGGCATGTTAGGTCCTTATAATACTAGTGTAGCCCCTTATTTTTATTGTTAGTGTAGCCCCCTTATTGTTATTGTTGCGCTCCATAAAAGCCCACTATTGTTATTTTTTTGCCCTTACATCATTATTGTTGTGTAGGCTTTGATTATACTGTGACCCATTATAATCCTATATATACAAAGTAGGTTTTTTCATTTTTATCATCTAAGAATTGTTCATTTATGTAATGTAAAATAGGTTTCCCCCTCGAAGAGGATGATATCTATGTCATTGATCTATCTTTTCTTCTATTTTGTGATTTGGTTGCATAACAGGGTTCGTTTGAAGAACCCAAAGAACCCATACAAGCTAGATGTGGAATATTGTGTTGTATTAAGCAGGAAGACAGAGAAGGTACAGAGTCAGATGTTAGTGAACTACGGCATAGAACACTTAACCATTTTCTTCATGATTCCCTAAATATTATGTATAAGATTACAAGAGGCCTCCCAAAAGGAGCACTAGAGCAACAATATACATGAAAATGGTGTACCTTGGGGAATTACACAGAGGCTAATTTCCATGATCGGGACATCAAAGCACATGTGGTCCTGGAAAGGATCCACTCTGACGTTTTTGGACTTTTCTTGATAGCCTCCACTGCCAAGAACACATATTATGTTATCTTTGTAGATGATTTCTCATGGAATTGTTGGATCTTCCTCATGTGGAAGAAAGATGAGACATTATCCAAGTCCATTTAATGAAATTATCCAAGTCCATTGAATTCAAGGTAGTGACTAAGAAATAAACTGACAAGAAGGTGAAGGCTCTCAGGAGTGATAATGGAGGTGAGTACATGCCGAATGATTTTAAAAAATTCTTTTCAAAGGAAGGCATTCGGTGGGAGTTGAAAACATTCTAGAACCCACATCAGAATGGGGTGGCTGAGAGGAAGAACCGTAGCATTATGGGAGAAACAAGGCGATGTTTCATGACCAAATCCTACCCCTTCACTTATGGTCTATAGTATACAACATAGCGGTCTATTTCTAGAATAGGATTACTCATCACATTTTTGGAATGAGTACACCGGAGGAAGCTTCCTCAGGGAGGAAGCCAGATGTCTCGCACTTCAGTATTTTTGGAGCCTATTTTTACTACCATGTCTAAAAAGAATCAAGGAAGAAGCTAGAGATGATAGAAGAGTTTGGGGTATTCATCGGGTACACAGAAACACCTCATAACTATTGTGTGTAGTTGCCATCCCTCAGAATGACAATTATACGAAAGGATGCAAAATTTTATGTGGCGACGACAATGTGAGGGAACTTTAGCTCCAACCTGATCAAGAGATTTTGAATCCAAAGGAAGAACCTCAGGAAGTTGTGGTGTAGCCATAAGTTGAGGAGAAAATATTGGAGACATTACTCAAGAAGAAACCTCCAGAGAAGTAAGGAAAAGAACTAGGGAAGCTAAAGGATTATTACATGACGCTAGATAGAATGTGGGAGCACCCACTTCATAGCGTAGGAAGAGAAGGTCACTTGATCAATGAATTCGCTACATGGATCTAATGAATGATTTTGTAGAGAATGATCCATCCTCTTTCGAGGAAGAAATATAAAAACCGATATGGGTTGATACAATGGTAGAGGAATATTACCCCATTGTAAAGAAAAATGTTTAGGAAGTGGTCCCAAGAAGAGAAGATAAATTAGTGGTGGGTTCATGATGTATCTTCAAGGTAAAACATGTGAAACACAAAATCATAGATAAGTATAGTGAAATACAAAATCATAGATAAGTACACAGACATATTTGTGGCAAAGAGATTATCTCAAGTTGAGGGAATTGAATATGAGGAGCCATTTTCTCCACTAACAAGGTACTCATCCATCATATCAATTCTTGCACTAGCTCTGAAAATGGGGTGGAAGTTCTAGCAAATGGAAGTAAAGACAACATTCCTCAATGGATTTATTGAGGAGGAGGTGTACATCGATCAAATCGTAATTGTTTGCCTCTCAAGGAAAGTATGAAAATGAGATATTGAAGAAGTTTCATATGGAGAGTATAAAACCCATGGATATTCCTCTAACAACTAGTTGGAGGAAAGAGGACGCCACTTTAGGTGAGGAAGTGGAAGATACCATTTATCGACAAATTGTGGGTTCAATAATATATATTGTGAACACATGACCATATATGTGTTATGAAGTCAACCAACTGAGTCAAGATATGGTTAGGCCAACCAAATTATTTTGGAAGGCATCTAAGCATGTTCTTAGGCATCTCAGACGCACTACCCAATTTGGACTATGGTATAGACAGATAGAGGGAGTGAAGCTATGTGGCGTCACAAATGCATATTGGGTGAGAAGTCCATTAGATCGGAAGAGTACATCAAGAGGAATTTTGAGTGTTGGGTATACAAATATTCATTGGTACATCAGAAAGTAAATATGTATGGCACTCAACTGAACAAAAGCAGAATACATGGCTACCAGTCAAGCAACATGTAAGGCATTATGGATGAGAAAGATTCTTGTGGTACTATTTGGTCAGATGATGGATCTAACTATGATCTACAATGATATCAAAGTTGCATCAAGCTCTCTAAAAGTCATGTATTTCATGATTGATCCAAGCATATAGATATTGGGTATCACCATCTATTGGATTATGTGCATATATGAAATACATTCCAATATAGGAACACAATGTAGACATTTTGAAAAAGTATTTTTCAAGAGGAAAATTTGAGTGCCATAGAGGAAGAATCAGGGCAACTAATAATCCCTTTCTTGCTAAGAATGAGTGTTGAAAATGTAGCAAGAAAATATCAGTTTGACTTTGCCTTTGTCAAACTAAAAAATTTGAATTTCCACATCAAAAAAAATCTTGGAGGTAGTTAAATAAGGTGACATAGAACTTGTCACTTAGTTAACTCAATTAATTCAAGTTTGGGAAGTTTTATTTTAGTTCAGTATGGTTGATTTCTAATTTGTAGCAATCTATTTCAGTTAAATTGAGTTATGGTCAGATAAACTAGTTCTAATTGTTGGAGCAACTAGTGGGAGGTCAAGTTGTGGAAGTGTAACCTCAACCACACTTAGTGATCAACCATTTAACTAATCAATCAACCCAAAATAATTGATGCATGCAGATAATTCGAGTTACCCAGTTAGGATGGAGATTCCAACGCAATGTACTATCAGTTGTAGACAATGCAGGAGTGTACATGTGGTGCATGCATTCAAAGGATGAGCCTAAAGGAATTGCACAATTCAATTGAGGGAATTTCCTAATTAATAAGGGCATAATTCCTCAAGGAACAACACAAGGAAATTGAAGTTTGGAGGGCTTTAAAATTGGCTAAGTGTTGGAAAAAGTCAATCGGTCAAGCAAGGGAATAAAATATACACTTTTAGGTTGTACTCATGCTTGAGAAACATTTGTATTTCATCTCTCTTATTTGATTAATGAAATACATATAAGAATGGGTTTTGAGCAGTTTATTTCCCCTAGATAAATCTTTGCGTGTGTGATAATTATTCTTGTATATTTATGATTTGTGTTCTCAATCGTTAATTGAATTTTGCAGAACACTAGAGTAGATTTGAGTCTTTTGTCTTAGAAATTTTCATGAGAGGTTTTAGATCTACAAAATAATTTATACAATCTCCTATGACTTTGAAATCTAAACTAAAGTAGCTAGCTGGTTTCTAGACCCTGGATATACCAGGGGAGGATAGAGATAATACCTTAATTTCATCACCATCCATTAGAAAATGAAGATGCTCTTGGGAAAAGTACTCATAAAAAAAAATGAGGATCAGAATGAAACAATAGAAATGGCTTATTGAAATCCAACGATTCGAACACCATTAATGCTCTTTCTTTTCTAGCCTCAACACTCACTTGGCACACAAAGTGGGCCATCTACAATGTGGCCTTAAGACTCTATCTCTAACATGCACAAGCACACAATATCTGGCCTAGTAACATCCTATGATAATTGATGTTAGCCCAAAATCTCGGATTATGTTTTTTACTTTCACCAAATTTGTTTCTTTTAAAAGATATATAGTTAGCTATAATTGACATTGATATTTTGTATTTCTATCCTAGTGTACGCTACAATCTTTGATGTAGGCTAGTAATATTTTTAGATGGTTTTGGATGATAAACAGTAGATCCCAATGTCGTTAGGTATGTTTTTTTCTTGTGACATACCACGACAATGTTCATGTCTAATCGTGAAATCTAATTTATATGGAACCTTTTTGAAACAAATAGAAACTTTAATTCTACCGAATATATATATATATATATATATATATATATATATATATATATATATATAGATATATATAGCTTGATTCAACATAATAAATATAAAATTAATCTTAGAACATATTGAAAACATATATTTTTTCATTTTCCTCTCTACTTAATAGATTAAACATTTTATAATAATATTTTTTATCTTTATTTTTTCTTGGAACATGCTTTCACTAACCAAGGTGAATTTTACACCCTCTTGGCTTCCTAACTCTTGTATCTCATTATACTAGCTGAATTGTAGTTAGTAACCAATTACATTCACTCTAGATCCTTTTCTTAGGAAACAAACTTGGTTTTAGTTTCCAAAATAATCATTGTGGAATTTTCATCACTCACCACAGTCAAATCTTAGCATGTGCCAAAAATCCTAATTTTGACATATGATGAATTGGAAAATCAGGCAATGTTACAACCCAAAGGCAGCATCATAGCATCGTATGCCATGAGCTCATTGTGGTCCACACCTATCATGCATAGTTAGAAGGAGGTTGTAGGATGTAATATTGATTTCCAACTACACGATGTAATCTTCGTAGAACAATTTTTAAACTATCAAAGGATAGTTTCCACACCCTAGGCTTTATCATGTCTTGGGAGTGAAGTATACAATATAAGCACATTCACTCCAAAATTGTGAGGATATGGATAAGTAGATGGTGTCCCTCTCATTGGTTGATAGTATGAATTTTTGTGGTGCATTTCAATAATGAACTCATTGTGGTCAACACCAGTCATTCATAAGTCGAAGGAGGCTACATGATGCAATCTTGGTTTCCAGTTACATGATTTAATTTTGGTAGAACAATGTTTAGACACTGAAAGGGTAATTTACACACACTAGTATTTATCATGTGTAGAGAGCAAGGAGAAAATAACACAATATAGGCACATTCACTCCAAACTTGTGAGGATATGGATATGTAGATGGTGGCACTCTCATTGGTGGATAGTATAAATTTTTGTGGTGCATTTAAGTATCGCCTTCTAAGTTGGTCTTGCTAGTAAATGTTTCATTCCATTGATAACATTGTTATTTTTCCCTCATGGAGAGGGAAGCTCCCTCTCGGACTCAAATTTGAGGTGGATGATATTCAGGTTGAATTGCACCATATCCAAGTTGGAATGGAACAATTTATAACACAAGTGATCTCTTATCCTGGCATATTAATCCAACATTGACAACAATTCCAAAAGTTAGAGTATGAACTTAGTTAGGTGCTGAGTAAGTTGGATGATCTCTATTCTCCTACTCCTACTCCCCATTCTCACTGTCCCACTTCCTACATTTAGTTAACCTTCTTCTCATATGCTCCTTGCAACTTCCTCTCTAGAATTTGAATGATGAATCATAAATGGATAAGCTTGTAACTCACCTCTATCTTTATGATATTGATTAAATTCTTAGCAAGCATGTATTTTAGGGTCCATGAAATTTTGGATGTCCATTTCAGAATAGATAATTAGCATCGCTAAATCAGGGCAGAGACTTGCATTTTCTTATTTTGTTTCATTAAGTGAATTGTTATTGATCCTCATTGATTCTCCACTTCTGATTCAAAAACGATATATATTTTATTTATCTCAACCTTCAACCACACGTGGACCCTCATAAAAATTTATCTTTGAATGAGATCATGTTTGTTGTAAATTCTAATATTCAATGGTAATGGAACAACATTAGATACATATCATTTGCAATTAAAACAAATACTCGTATAGTTAAAAATTATAATGGTACACAATCCCTTGGCCTAAATTAGGGAGCTCTAACTCAAATATTCAATGGAAATGGAGCAACATTAGATACATATCATTTGCAATTAAAACAAATACTCTTATAATTAAAAACTATAATGGTACACAATCCCTTGGCTTGAATTACGGAACTCTAACCCCTCTGATACGACGTCGTCTGCCTGAGGCTTCTCCCGCTAAATTTGTCAGTGAAGCCTTTCTTTTCATGGAAACACTAGTAAGTGGTGCATCTATTGACTGCAATTGTATGATGTGCCTCCTTATCTTATTAATGTCTTCTCTCTGCACAGGTTTTATGATGAAGTCCATGGCTCCCTCATCCAAACATCTGCATAAAGACTAAAACCATGAATATACCCCTAACAACTTTAATACAATGTATAGAAATAATCAATGAATAAATTAATTCATTAAACTACAATGCACAATTAATGAAGCTGATGCATTTATGCTTGCCTTTATTTTTATTAGGCTAACAATAGTAAACTTTGTTACCAACAATGAAGTCATAGATTCTCTTTATTTTTAAATCTGTAATATTGTTAATACACAATTTATCAATTCATTATTTTAATAGGATTAAAATTACTGAACTTTAAAAATAAGCTAAAAATTATTTATATCTTTGTAATATTTCAAATAAAACAATTTTTTTTTTTACTATTATATAAAATAAAAAAATAAAACCTAAAAATATCTATATTTCAATATATCGAACACAAGATTTGAAAAATTATTAAAGACTATCATTTCAATATTTCAAACAAAATATTTGAAAGATTCTTAAATTTTATATTGATAGCATTTCAATAAATATTTAAAACACAAATTTTGAAAGATTCTTAAATTTTATATTGATAACTTTTATTATATTTTATATTAATAATTATTATTATTTTTTGTTAAAATCATATTTAATTTAGAAATATACTTAAATTTTTTTTTTTTTTTTGGTTAAAGTCATATTTTATTTAGAAATGTTAAATTAAATAAAAACCCACTAATTTTTTATTTATTTTTTAATAACATTAAAAAAATAATATAAATATAAGTTAGACAAAATTTATTAAAAATTTGTATTTAATTTAATTTTTTTTCTCCAATTGACATATGAAATGATTCCATTGATAGGATTTAAAGAAAACTTTCAAATTAACATATAAAAAAAATTGTCAAATGTTTCAAAAATTTGATGTTTTGTTAATGGTAGATTAGTTTAAGTAGATTAGGTTAACTCTAAAAAAGAGAGTTTGTCAACAAATTAATTAATAATCCAAATCCAAAAAGATATGAAATAAAATTTATCTACCTATAAACCACCAACAAATCATTTCACCCTTCTTATATTTCTCTTCCTCCGAGATTACAAGGCATTGAGGCTTTTTGGCCACACTTGTACTCCACTTATGTGTGCCAAAATTCTTATTTGAGGGAGGGAAGCTATATCTATAACAATGCTGCTGACATGCTATAGTGTATATGGAGAGAAATTATATTTACAGCATGGGTATGGACAGGGTGATCTATATCATCTAAGTGGGAGTGTATTATGCATTGAGTTAATTTGTGTAGGATTTAGTTTTTGGTATTTAAGAGTAAAGTCTATATTTTTATGTTTTTGTTAATGTATTTGATTTGAAATAAAAATAAATATCCTTTTATTTTGATTTTACTTCATATTTCTATGAATGCACTAAATCTACAATTAATATAAAAATGTTCAAAATTATACGACTATAAAATATATAACTCAAAATTTACGATTTCAAAGATTGATATCACTATGTGCAAACAGGGCACGCAAGCTTCCATGAACCTGAAGTGGATGCACTGAATCTACAATTGATATTAAATTGACATTAAAATGCCCCGCATTATAAAACTTTAAGAGATATCGCTCAAAATTTACGATGTCAAGGACGGATATCACTGTGAACTGGAACCCCACAGGGCACGCCGGCTTCTAAGCGCAAGTGTAGTTTTTATATACAGAAAGTGCAGAAATATGGGTAGATATTATAGGAGGCGCTAAGGCTACATTAACTATCTAAGGGAATTGTGCCATGAGTTATTATTGCTACAAGGCTTCTGTATCAGAAATCTATACCTTTGAATGATCTGTGGAACATTTTCTGATGACATTATCACCACCGGTATTTCATTCAATCCCTTCGTTTCCTGCCAAAAATTGACAGAAGTAAGTTATTGCATAAGCTTTGGCGAGAACATTGTTATGGGTTGTCGAAGATTTTATCGATGCCATTTTATTTTTAAACATATTTTGAACATTCAAATTTGGCAGTGTTTAACACCATACCTTGAGTTTCTTAAGAAGATCGAAGCCTGTCATTTCCGGCATACAGTAATCGGTAATGATCATGCTGAACTTGAACACCTGGATGATGAAGAATATTTTTCTATGTCAGAGTTATGTCTTTCATTCTGCACCATAGGCAGATTATGCAGAGAAATGCATGTTATAAGATAAGTGTAATGTGATATATAGATGGGTAATAGTGAAAAAAATCAACTTTAAATATCTTGAAACAGTATTTTAAATTTACTTTGATCTCGTAAATCATTCAATTTTTGGACATACCAACTATAAAATATATGGATTTTAGTTTTAGATAAAAAATGATTACAAATAAGTTCAAAAATTATTGGAAAATTACAAAAGTATGTTCCTAAATCTTTATAAATTAAACTAAGTCATTATATTGTGTCTTCTAAAAATTATAGTTGGTGATTAATAAGTTTATCTACGTGGTTGACATTGATTCTAAACCAAATTAAAATGATCATGTACTTTCTTTTTCACCTTAAACATGAATAAAGCTCTCCCACATTAAACATCAATATACAAATCTCTGTCACCTGCTTTTTCTTCTGTAACGTTTCTATAAATACCGCCATATTTAAGGCTTACATTTTTGCAAGGTGGTGTCATCTTCTGCTCTTGGCTTAATCCGAGGATCTCCAGCGCTCTGGTGGGGCTGTCTACCGTGGTAACTGTAACATTCAATATGCAGTAAACATAATATAAGAATAATAGTAATCAATTTACCCTAGAGAGAGATAATTAGGGTAGAAAATAACTGACATGATAGTATAATGTAAGAATAATAGTAATCAATGTACCCTAGAGAAAGATAATAAGGGTAGAAAATAACTGGCATGTTAGTGGGTAGTGAATGGGAGTAGAGAAAGATAATAAGGGTAGAAAATAACTGGCATGTTAGTGGGTAGTGAATGGGAGTAGCATATGTGTTGTTTATTGTTGGATTTAAGTAAGTATATTATTTTGTGAATATATATGGTTTTTCGCCTTAATTACCTAATAACAAACTAATTTTGTTTAGGATAACTAAAATATAATACAGTTACGTAGCATTATCCAATCACTAGCATTATCCAATAACTGGTTTTAACAGACATGCATGTAAATAAGAAGAAAATAGGGTTGAAACCTTTCACAATATCTGTCTCCAGCAGCCGCTCGATTATCTTCCGGTCGATAACACAATCATCAACTGCCAAAACGTGAGTTTCGGAGCCGGCGAACGCCCCCGTTTCCTCAAACACATCTTCGCAGGCTTTGCCTCCCATTCTCATAACAGCAGACGAAACAGACACCGCCGCGTCGAGGAGTCAAACGTAGAAATCCCCTCCACACCGGTTTCCTCAAAGCACTTTTTTCTCTCAAGTTTCTGCTGCTACTTCCATGTCAATCCAGCTACAATTTATAAGACAGGATCTGTTATCTATCTGCCCTTCAGGAAGAAAACCACTTTACCAGAAAGCACAGTATCTCGGGCCTACGGACTGGAATCGAATAGTCGACCCACCAATGGCAATGTTGAACCGTACAAAGATGACATAGATTGCTCTTAGTGCAAAGCTGGGTACTCTATTGGAGTTCGTAAAGCTAAAATCTGTGAAAGATACCGTCATAAAGGGCAAGGGCAAGGGGAAGGTCAGGGTTCTTTTCTGAAAGGCCAAAAGAACCCAATCCATCGCAATAGTGACCAAACATATCTGCAAAAGGCCACTCCATTCAATATCTCACTGGCTTATCATTGCAAACAATCTCTTTTTCCCCGAAACTACAAAACTAAAAGATTTCCCACAGATATTTTTTGAGCAAAGCACGGCCGACTCCAAAGGAATCATAGCAAATATTTCCAAAATCTCTGTGATGTCTCCATCAAAGCGTTGCACGAAAGGGAAATCTAGTCATAGGTTATTCTTAAATTAGCAGCAAATCTGCGAAGTAAAAAAGTTCTGATACTACTAGGAATATGATGTTTCGAAGCGGTGCTAAGCCAACAGTAATGGGAGACCAATGGATTCATAAGAGTTTTGAGAAAAATATCTCCGAAAAAAATAGGGGATATAATAGATCGTTCAGTGTACCTCATTAACACTAATATTTTTGGTGAAACAAAGTCAACGTTGAGATCATCTCATTCCCATTCTCAATATATAATTTGTGAAAGAAGTCCATGTAAACAGTGTTGGGATAATTTCATTATATTTGGTGAAACATGGGTCAGCCAAAACCAGAGTAACAGTTTATTATATATATATATATATATATATATAATTTTAAATTTTGAAAGTGTAGAAATGTGGCATGTATAAATTATTAATCCATTTATCTTATACTAGAATACAATTGTAATTCTTGAATTGAAATTATAAAATTATGGGCTAAACTACTATGTACCTATGAAATAGAACATTGTGTGTGGAAAACCACCAAAATTGGAAAAAATTGCCTTTTTTTGGGTTGCAAGTTGTTCTTGAATCCCTGCATAGGGGGACTTATACCCCCTTGTGAACACGTTCTTGAATCCCTACATAGGGGGGCTTCTACCCCCTTGTGAACACGTTCTTGAATCCCTATATAGGGGGACTTCTACCCCCTTGTGAACACCCCAAGCACGGGGGGATTTGTACCCCTGTGAATGTCGTGCCTGATGCAACCTACAATGCATTGACATATTCGTGCAAAGATTATAACACATACACAATGTTGTCCCACTTGATGTTTTCTTTGTAGGGTTACAAGAATACATGACCAAAAATTCAAGGCAATAGTTCCCATTTTTTCTGTACACCAAGAGAACCTCTTAGTGCTCATATATTTCGTTAATGAATATGCAACATTATTCAAAGTATCTACCTTCACCAATAGATCCTTCATTTCCTCAATCACATCTCCCATGTATTGATATTGAAAAAATTATCCTTTATGTTATAATGATACACTCGATTGTTACACTAGAAATATTTCACTTTGATTGTCACAATCTATCTTCACATCTCACTGTACCAACCCAATATTTGAAACCATAATGCTTCCTTGCTTGTATGAGTGGTTTCCATATATTCAACTTATGTAGTTGATAGTGCTACTACATATTGTCACTTGCTCATCTAGCATATTAATCTTCCAAATTCATTAAACACATACCCATTAATATATATTCTACAATCTAGATCTCCACCCTAGTCTACATCAACAGAGCTATGTATGTACACCAGTCTATCTAATCCTAGGTTTCCTTGGTAGCACAAAATATAAAAATTATTTCTATGAGAATACATGAAAACCCTGTTATAATTGTCCTATGCTCCTTCCATAGAGTTGAGGTATACCTACTCAAGGCTCCCACTGCATGTGCAATGTGTGACCTAGCACAAACCATTGCATACATTAAAATTGCAACCACACTAGCATATGGAACATGGGACATGTCTTCTTCCTCTTCCTATGTTTTGGAACATTTCTCTACAAATAAATTTATACCTACATGAATAGGCACCTTTATTGGTTTATATTCCTTCATATTAAATCTGTGCAAAATTGTCTCAACATATTTTTTTCTAATTTAACAAGAGTTTCATGTTTTCCTCATCTCTTTTAATTTCCATGCCCAATATGAAATTTGGGGAACCAATATCATTTATGTAAATTTAAAGGACAAGTGATTTTTCACTTCCTGGATGATTTTGTTTCCATTCCCAATCAATAAGATATCATCCACATACAACAACAAATAAATAAGATGATCTCCAAATAATTTAAAATACATATAGTGATTTTATCTTCTCCTTGTGAATCCAAGGCCCAATATTTAAGTATCAAAATTTTGATACCAATGATTGGTTTAACCCATAAAGGTACATTTTCATCTTGTGTATCATATATTTCTTTCCTTTAGAAGCAAAACATTATGGTTGCTTCATGAAGATTCATTCTTCTATATCCCTATGTAGGAATGTTGTATTCACATCCATCTGTTCTACCTCAAAATAAAATGTAGTAGCAACAGATAAAAAAAATATAATAGAAGTTGACTTCGCAAGAGGAGAAAAAAATCACACCGAATTCAATTCCCTCTACCTATGAATAATATTTCGCTATTAATCAGTCCTTTTATTTCTTCACTCTTCCTTCTGCATTTAACTTCTTCTTAAATATCCATTAGATGCCAATGGGATTTATTCCAACCAACAAATATAATAGATCTCAAGTCTCATTCTTGTCCAAGAATATCATTTATTCATTCATAGACATTTTGTAGAGTTTTCCATACTCTGAATCCAATACTTCCTTAATAGTCTTAGGATCTTTACTCATGATAAATAAAGAAAAAATTGAGTGGAAATAAAATGGAGTATACCTTTCTAGATTTCTTCTTTCCTAAACCGATATCCTCAATAATGAAGAATGCAATTCTTGTTATTTTGACTCTTGTTTTTCTATAGAGTCTAATTCATCTTCTTGCAATTCAAGCTTTATCTTGTTTGGTTCTTTTTCCCTTCGTAGGACTTCCACTTTGACAACATCTTTAATTTTTGTGAATACCATATCTCTACAATATATAAACTTATTATTTTATTGGTTCCAAAGCTCATAACCTTTCATACAAACTTTATATCAAATAAAGGTACAATTTTAAGATTTATTATCCAACCTAATCCTAGTATCCTTTATAACGTGTGCATAAACATCACAATCAAATAACCTAAGACATTTAAGAGAGGGTTTCTTACCAGCCCATACCTCATGTGGAGTTTTGTCATCCAACATCGACGAACATGATCTATTTACCATGTAAAATGTAATACATGTTCCCTCGACCTAGAATATTTGTCCTAACCTATCACCACATATCGAGCAGTATTCTTCCTTTCTGTATTAAATTTATTGAATAATTATTCAAAATCTTTCCCACATAATCATCCACCATTATCTATCCTTAACATGTTAATTTTCCTCCCTTTCTAATTTTCCACAAGAGCCTTAAACCCTTTGAATTTTACG
Organism: Pinus albicaulis; assembly: GCA_034641835.2. Classification (NCBI taxonomy): domain Eukaryota; kingdom Viridiplantae; phylum Streptophyta; class Pinopsida; order Pinales; family Pinaceae; genus Pinus; species Pinus albicaulis. The sequence goes on along the minus strand of CM076581.1, from coordinate 1,116,006,296 downwards.
AAGACTTCATATTTTTTCATGGGGAAATAAATGTGTATTCCTCAAGAAGTTGTCTATAAATGAGACATAGTAGATATATTTATCTAGTGATGTAACCAACATAGGTCCAAACACATCATTGTGCACTAACTCTACTATTCCCCTTTACCTTATAAAACCATAGGAGAATCTCACCCAATTCTACTTCATATATAAAAAATGTTCACATAAATAAAAAGCCTAGAGAGAAATTAGACATAAATTTTACCATAACATTACTGTGTAGTACTCAAAGGTCCTTCTCTTTGATATTTCCCAGTTTATGCCATAACATAACATTTTCTCTAGAGGTTGTAAGAGTTATTCCTTCTTTTTTTCCACTGTTAGGAACAACATAACAATTCCACCCATCACTAAAAATGCTTCCCAACATCTTATATAGATTTCCAATTTGAAATTTCCTTGGCACTACTTTTTCTCCTTGAATCATCTTGTAGGCATCATTTTAAAACATTCTTTTACACCTCCATCACCATCTTCCGTACAAAAATAAAATTTGTAGCGAATCTTGGAATGTGTGGAACATTAGGGAGCGTTATAATCCTTATATCCTTGAGATTCAAATTGAATTTTCCTCATCTTATGATTATGGATTTTAGGTTATCTCTTAAGAAAAAATCACCACCATCATATCTTTCATACTTGCAAAACTAGTCGTTGTGAAAAATCATGAAAGAAATCACATAGGTCAAGTATACATGCTACATGATTTACCTATACTTGAAAAAGAGAAACACTCATCCCCTTATTCATCCAAGTATATTTTTTCTTCTATATAAAGAGCATCATAAAATCCATTCATTTTCTCAATATTTAGAAGTTTACAATCTTTCTTGTAATAGCCTTGTTTTTTGCATCTCCAACATAAATTTACGAAGTTTCCTAGATATTTAGATCTTCCTCTAGATTTATATCCCCCACTTGAGGACTTATTTATATTTATATTTTAGGAGAATGCTCTTACAAATAAGGAATATGTTCTAAATTTCCATATTTTTCCATCTCATCCCTATGATAATAAATATGAGACTATAATGTCAAAACTTAAAGTAACCACATTACTACTTATGATAACAACTAAAATATCCCACTAGCCTTGTAAAGAACACAACAAATTGATACACTTATATTCATATGAAATATTAATACTATTAGACAATAGAAGAATTACAATTGTATGGCACTGAAATGCTTTATCACTAAGTCTACATCCTTCATCATCAGGTTATACAAATTTTTCCATAGGAACGATTTATTCATTAGGGAATTATATTGATACAAACTTAATGACTTGTTTCGCAATATCTCCGCGATATCTTATCCTGAAAAATTTAGTAATATTGAAGCTAAGAGAAACAATCATATTTTTCTCTTTTCCTTTCAATCCCACTTGGTTTAGTATTTTTTTGACGTTCTTGTTGGTGTAATACCCAGATCCAAAATGATCCACTAATATTTTCCACCAACATATCTTCCATTTTCAATTTCCATAACCCAAAATATTTACCCATTTAATTTCTTGATATATGTATTTGAATTTCTCACCATTTCCTTTCACCATGAGAATCCATTCTATAGATCTCCCACTATAAAAAGGTTTACCATAGGCCCGAGAAAATCCCCTTACCCAAAAAAGTTCTCCCTTGAAACCATAATTGCTCTAATACCAATTTTATGTTTTAATCATACACAAATAGTCATTGCAAAAATATCTTTAGCAAAAAAAAAATATGCATTGAAAAACACACATATTAAAACAAAGATGTTACCTTAGAAACCCAAAAATTGGTAAAGCCTGAAATTTTTTTAGATATATTATTATTTGGAGTATTACAATTATACACACACACACACACACTAACTACGACATCCATAAATTGTGAATCCATTTAACCTAGATTAAAATACAATTGTAGTTACTTAATTGAAACTAAAAAACCATGGGATAAACCACCAAGCACTACAAAAATACTAAAGGTAAAAAATATGTGTCGATAACCACAAAAAACAGATGCAAAAAACCACCCAAATATTTTTAGGGGTGTTACCCCAAACCCCTGCACAAGGGTGCTTTTCCCCCCTATGTGTGACACCCTTTCATTATCCAAAATTTTGTAATGTAATTAAGAAAACATAATTTTGGGGTGCAACCATTATTGTTTTGATGTCAAACTATATTATAAGATGTAATATTTATTTTTATTAACAAAAATTCTAGATTTGAAAAAATGGAACAACCAACATATTATGATGCCTTTGGGAGGGGGGAAACTTGATTTAAGAGGAAAAATATACCTTAGGTGAATATTTTTATTTGACTTGATGGTTAGTCTTCCCAGGAATTTGAAAGGTTTGGAAGATGAAGGGTCAACGTGTGATTATATAAATAAGAGGGAAGGACAATCAAGGAGTTCTTACTCTTTGTTCTCAAGCTTTATTTTTTCTCTCTTCTGTTACTCTCGCACATGTCTCTCTCTCTCACACACTTAGAAAATTAAATTTGGAAAAATGATTGGTAATAGAACCCAAATATGTCCACACCTTAGGATTTATTGAGAGCTATGAGTTACAACTTATATGCAAAGAAATTAATGTGTTGTAATGATTTTTCTTTGGAATAGATGGCTTTGGGGACTATGAATGGTCTTTGTTGCGTGTGGCACATAGAGAACTGCAGAGGAGGGGTTGGGGCATTGAGAGACTATAAATACCAGAGAAGGAATCCCTTCTTATATGTATACCTACATGGCATTTTTGTGAATCTGAACCGAGTAAAATATGGAAATCCTGATCATTGAGTTTTCCTCTGTGTGTGAAGGAGAATGACCTTCATTTTCGGTGTTGAAATCTAGTTTGAATCTAAGTGTGTGAAATACCCCTAATTTAAGTTCTCGTCAAGGAGTCAATATCTAACACAATGGTCGTTAGTTGTGAGAAACATTATAGCACAACTGGGCCTATGGTTTGATGGAATGTGGCCCACCATAATTAAATTTCTATTATTTTTTTGGTCGCCATAAATATTATATTTTTTTATGTGTTAATGATATTTCTCGCATAGAAGGATTAGTGATCTGCATGATCGTATAATTTTTCTTTTCAACAATTTTATATGTACATGTGTTTACCCTTCAATGAAATTATCATGGATGTAGTTGTTATACTATTTGGTTGTAGCATTTTATATGTATTAAATGTGGCAAAAACACTAGTTTAGAAAGATAGACTTCCTAAATTATTCTTTAAATAGGTCATATTGAAATTTATACTATAAATTTTGTTCTAGGAAGTTTGAGAATATAAAATTTGGGCCATAATGAGAGGGAATATCACTAATATTCTAATCCAAGTTTTATATGTTGGTTTGTTGTTTTTTGGGAGATGTGATCAATTCCTAGATGCTCCTTAAATCATGCATCAAACAGGCCAGGTTGGAATTTATGCTAGGACATTTCTTTTGGGAGCTTCCAAAAGCTTAAAATTAAATCACGGTGAGGGGAAATATATGATTGATCATCTGATACAACTTTTAGATCTTGTGTTGTGATATTTTAGGAGAAAATCATACATGCTCTTCCTATATCCTCCTAAAATCGTACATCAATAAGCTCGTGTTGCGATTTCTACTATAAGGTTTCATCTAGGAGGTTCTAGAGGCTTAAAATTGGACCAAAGTGGGGGGGACTCCCACTCATTATCTGGTTTAGATTTAAAAACATGGATTGTTATAATTTAGGATATATACCTTGAGAAAGTTATTATATTATTTTTCATGCAATCTATTTGAGGAAATTCCTAAATGATTTAATGATTCATTGCATACCAATTATTTGATGAAAATTCCCAAATGAAAATGTTGTTTTATGGATGGGTATAGTATTTCTACATGTTAGATTTATTCTATATTAGTTTCGTTGTAGCTTATCTATGCTTTTTTAGATGTAAATTATTTGAAGAAATGTGTAAATGGTGTTTTATTACAATTTTCATAAAAACTATTTGATAAAATACCTTGACAAAAAAATTCAAAACTTGCTTGATTGAGTGGTATATTTCAATTAGTATGTTATAGGTGGAATCAAAGCAATGTCTCTTATTTGATTTCATGCAAAATGTTTGAAAAAATGTCTACACGAAAAATACTATTTAATTGGTTGTATACGAAGTATTTGTATAAATTTTTGCATGTAAAGTGTTTGACAAAATGTATGAGAGATAAAAATCAATTTTTTGCTAGTACGATTAGAATAAATTTAGTAGGGGTATATGACAAAGTTGCATCTTAGATCATTGTCAATATAGTAGAAGGAAAAAAAAATTGATAACCCCATAACCTTTGTAAGTCATTGAGGGAACTTGATATGTGACAAAGTGGTACCATAGCTAATTCTTAAGCTCCCGAAGAAGAAAAAACTAGATACCCCATATCCTTAATCAAGAATTAACGAACGAGGTATGTTACAAAGTGGTATGAGAGCATGGTTTAACATTAGACCTAGATGGGCTCAAGAACAAATTATATGGGAGCTCTCGTACTATGTGACATGGTGGCATCAGATAAGGTTCAAGACTAAACATGGATGGGCTCGAGTATAGGAAATAATTTTTGTTTGAAATTAATATCTATAAAAACATGTGTACTTATGTGAAATTATTTTGTTCTATACATAAATACACTAATGTTACTTGAATACTCACTTGATTTTTATGTAGCAATATAAACATGTAGGATGTTGAATAAATTCCATAGAGAACCCCTGTAAAATCTTATGGTTGAGTGATGAAACCATAACCATGAGGGTGAATCTATTAACTTATCTCTTGCTAGTTTTTTTACTTTTCTTTAATGTTTTGACAAGTTTTCATATGTTGATGAATAATATCATAGTCATGATAAATATTAAAGATACTAATAGTTCAAATATGCATGTACATTGAATATATATTAAATATTTATGTGCTAGATGCATGAAGATATACAAGGTGCATATAGTTATGGATGTGCAAGCATAAATACTTGGAGTAGTATTTTGTCATAACATGATTTAGTTGACTAATATTAGTTAATGGTGAACATGTAATAAGGAACATGTTGACAACATGATTTGGAAACCAATGAAGGTATTGCATGTAGTCTTATGTAATCAAGATTATGGAAGATAAGGTGATGGTGAGAAAATGGTACAAGTGGAACCTATGCATTTTGATATGCATGTTGTAACAATGTTGTGAGTGCACTTCTCCTAGGGTTTCCTTGTCGAAGGATAGAGCCCTAGAGTGAGGATATTAGAGACAAATGTATGTGTTTTGGGTATAGACAATACTTAGAGATATTAAGGAAAATGAAAAATATATAAGCCACGGAGCTCTAAGACATCCTTGTTCAACCCAAGTTGTAGACCCTAAAAAGATAGTGGCACAACCTAAGGGAGTATTTTGATCATAGAAGGGGGTGTACTACCTTCGGTCAAGTGGGTTGATGGGGTGATGCGAGGATAATTCTTAGAGGCTCTTGAGGTTTGTAGCTTGACCTTCCTTGTGTTCAATACTAGTTATTTATAATACTTGGTTCTTGGTAATCCAATGCCTTTTTGGAGTCATGGTTCTACCTGGTAATGATTCATTGTTGAAAAAAATAGGAGAAACGAAGACTATGGATAAGAGGAAATAATAATTTTTCTACCAATCAGTGTTTTTCTCCACATAAGTGTTCTAAGAATTATTAATTATGACTCTTCAATTGTATGCACACCTAAGCATTATTTGAATGATTGATTAAATGCATGATATGAGTATATTCATGTGAGATTTCATGAAGTAATGAACATGTTTTAAGACAATTATATTGAAATAACGTGTGTTTATACAACTAATAGATGGGAGTGCAAGGGGAATAGAACCCATAGTTGTTACAAGGAATAAATTTGTGTTGCAATCCTGCTAAGAATTGAGACAATTAATTTCTTTATTTAATAATTTTTTATTTTTATTCATGTGATGAAATTCCTAATGAGCTTGGAATTTTTCCTTACATATTTTCATTAGAGGGAAGATATGGATAAAGGATAAATCATGGAGGGATTGATTAGGTAAATATGAACAAGATGGAAAATGAAGTCACAATTACCAAAATGGTTTGAGAAGAGAGTTTCCCTTACTAAAATTGTACTTGCACAATATATTTTATCTATGAAAATAATATGAATGCATGAATGGTAAGCAAATAGAATTTTATGTTCTAGGTAATACAGTATGGTTACCTAATGAATTCCATGTCACATCTAATGTTAAATGGAAAGTGTGCAAGAGTGTTATCTTGTTGTTAACTAACACAGAAAGAAATTAGTGTGCTTATGCTTATGCTTATGAGGGTTGCCACGTGAATGATTGAAAAAAAGAGAGGATAAAAATTAAATCTAAAAGTAAATGAGTATGAATAACATGAAATATGTGCAGGTATGTCACATACATGATAAGATGTATATGCATATGTTTGGGTTCATGATTTAAGGCATTGTTTGAATGTGTAAATTGAATACATAGTACAAATTCTCTTTATGAATATTCATTGAAACTTGTGTGTAAGCAGATAAAATGATAGAGTTGTGACTAATATATGAAGTTGATATCATTTTAGGGGCTACTAAATGTGTGGCAACATCAAATATGCTAAGAAGCTAGCTAAACTCATTGAAACTATATTAGCTAAAAATTCACACGATGATATCCAATAAAGTAGGGAAAGTAGAAAGAAAAGGTAAAAAGGTAAAGGACTTGAGTAATAATTCCTTTTGGTTGATTTGATATCTTTTTTTTTCTAAACTAATGATTTTTTTCATGGATGCCAAAGAAGGTGTATTGCTGAGTTAGAAATCTATAATAACAAAAAAAAAACTTGGTAAAATAAAAGAATTAGTAAAATATTAATAATGTGTGCATGCATTGAGCTACCATGTTGAAAAAAGATTAAATGAACAAATAGTACACTCATGAGATAAAATATGTTTGGTAATGCATTGAGAGAATGCACAAAAATGTGGTATGTACGAAGAAAATGTAGGTATTGCAATTGTGTTGATGTGTCCATGAGTATTGCCCCAATAGTTTCTGAGGCTGAGACAAGTGATTATATCATATAATGTTGATTTGTTTGGTAAGGAACATGTAATTGAAGAATTGTTTTTTCCTAGTCAGTGAAAATTTTATTGATTTTTTATACATGAAAGCAGGTTTTTTATCAATACCTATTGGGATATGACAAATTCAAGAAGCCTTAATTGCATATATATTTTTAAAATCTAGCTTTTTTATGCATCCATGAATTACTATGGCATAATTTGGTCATGACACTCATATGCTGAATTATGACGGTACATATGCTTGGTGCATTAAGTCCACGCATGCTTGTATGATACCATAAATTACACAGATGAATATCATGAAAAGAAATAACTTCTAATAATTTTCAGGAATCATTGAGTATTAAAATAAGTTGGCATGAATCCCTTATCCTACAAAGAAAAATGGAAGTAAATTACTCATGAATTTAGAGATATATGTATCTTTCAGTTTTGACCCTTTGGTTGTTTGAATAAATGTTTAAATGAATTAAAAAATTAATGGAATGATTGTGATTCCTATAAAAAATGAAAGAATGGATTCATTTAAATTAACTTTTAATTGAATTGGAAGTAACTAAATTGTTATGTTTATAATAATTTTGAGATCACTTTAGGGGATGTTATAAATCTTGCAATGAAAATATTTTAAGTATGAACACTTACCATTGTTTTGTTAATTGAAAGTATAGATTACAATTGAAATGACCTTGGTTATGAGATTGGAGGTTGACTACTATCATATGTAGGAGTTAAACATCATGAGACGAATATCATATATATGAAATTTTATTACTAAATGAAGCAAGTTTGGGAAAGAAAATAAAAAAGGAAGAATATTTGATTTAAATTATTATGATTAATCACATGGAAACTATATACTTGAGATACATGTGAAATAGTGAATTGCGATCTATCCAAAAATTATAGATGATGGTTGTAAAACTAAAAATACTAGGACATGGCCATTGTGGTGACACTGGAACCCTATGACATACATTTATCAACATGATTTATGTTATGTAAAATGTGTTGTTGTATTTATAGAAATCCAAAGGGGTTCCTTTGTTGTAAGACTCCATAAGTCTCAATACTCGTCTTGTTTGAGGAAGAATTGGCAAGGAGTGGATCACCTAAGGGACTTGGGAGGCATAGAAGTGGATGCCTAAACTTGGAAGGTGTGTGACTGCAAGGAAGGGGATACTTGAATGAATTGGTTTTTAAATATTCATGCACATACTCATTAGGATCATGAATTCTTTGCGCGTGTTCAAGAAAACAAGGCATTTAACTTGTTCCCTATTGAAGTCTTATGAAGAAAAAAACAACTATGTAGGAATGTGCTAGAATGTGAATAGGTCTAGAGGTAACTAGACTGTGAAAAATGAATGGCATTGCTCAAAGTCGCAAGGAAGGGAATGGAAAATATTGTTGATATGGTAACATGGAATTTCCATTATTTTGCATAGAATGGATATATAAATATTAAAACATCGAGTAAGGTGTTCCTTAAATGGGGAGGGATTTGTGACACCCCTTTAATTACCCCAAATTTTGTAATGTAATTAAGGCAACATAATGTTGGGGTGCCAACATTGATGTTATGATGTCAAACTCTATTATATGATATAATGGATATTTTTGTTAATAAAAATTCTATAGTTGAAGAAAGGGGACAACCAACAGATTATGATTTCTAAGGGAGGGTGAAACTTTAATTAAGACGAAAAATATACCTTGGGTGAATATTTCCATTTGGTGTGATGGTTTGTCTTCCTATGAAGTTGAAAATTTGGGAAGTTGAAAGATCAAGGTGTTATTATCAAAATAAGAGGGGGAAGCTATCAAGGGGTTCTTATTTTTTTCTTAAGCTTCTAGTTTTTCTCTCATCTATTACTCTCTCATGCATCTCTTTCTTTCACATAGGAAATTTGATTTGGAAAAATAATTGGTGATAGAAAAAAAAATCAAACCTTACAATTGGTTAATAGTTCTAACTGAAAACTTATGTGATAATAAATGAATGTGTTGCAACTCATTTTCTTTGGATCATATGACTTTGAGGACTAATAATTTTCCTAGTTGTGTGTGGCACATACAACACCCAAAAGGGAAGGGTTGAGGGATTTCATAGTTCAAAGGACTCCCTTATGTTGTGAATACCTAGATGGTACTTTTGTGAATGTGATCTTAGTCAAATATGGAAAGCTATATCACTGAATTTTCCTATGTGTTCCAAGGAGAATGTCCTTCACTTATAGTGTTAAAATATAGTCTAAATATAAGTGTGTAAAATACCCCTAAGTTAAGTTCTCCTTAATGCATCAAGATCTAGCATGAGGGTGGATAGAAGTGAGAAAAAATGTAGCACAACTTAGCCTATGGTGGGGTGGAATGTGGCTCAATCTACTTTAGTTTCCAATATTTTTCTCTATGATATACATAAATATTTTTGTTTATGTGTTATATATATTTCTCGTATAGAATATTTAATGATATACATGACTATTTAACTATTCTTTTTAGAAAGGTTATATTTACATGGATTTACCCTTCAACAAATTTGTCATGTTGCATTGTTATATTATTTCATTGTAGATTTTTATATGTATTAAATTTTGCAAAAAAAATAGTTGAGGAATATAGGCTTCGTAAGTTCTTCTTTAAACAAGTCATGTTGGAATTTATTCTATAAATTTTCTTCTAGTAGGTTCCAAAATCTTAAACTTGGATGCCAGTGAGGGGAAATACAACTAGTAAACTGGTCTAACTTTCAAATATTCGCTCTCAAAATTTCATTATATATGGTCAAAGGATGTTGAGCTTCCTAGATGCTCATAAGATCATGGATAAAATAGGTCATTTTGGAAATTCTATTATAGTTTTAACTCTTGGGGATTCGAGAACCTGAAAATTAGAACACAGTGAGGGGAAATACCATTATAATAATCTAGTCCAAATTTCTAATCTCGGTTTGATATTTTAAGAGATATGATAAGAGGAATAAACATCCTAAATGCTCCTAAAATCATGCATAAAATATTTCATGTTGGAATTTCTCCTATAACTTTTCATTTGGGAGGGTATAGAGGTTAAAACTTGGATATCATTTGGTTCTATTTTTTGAACATGGACGACTATAAATTAGGAGATATTCCATGAGGAATTTACTATATTATTTTTCATGGAAGGTGTTTCAAAAATGCCTAAATGGTTTAATGATTAATTTCATACAATTTTTTGATCAAATATCCTAATGAAATGTTGTTTTGTGGATGGGGATAATATTGGTTTATGTTAGGATTGTTATATCATAGTTTTTTTGTGGTTTATATAATCATATTTCCATGCAAATAATTTCAAGAAATATGTTAAAGTGTTTCATTCCAATTTTCATACAAAGTATCTTGATAAAATGCCTCAAAGACAGAAGTCAAAAATTGCATGGTGGAGTGATATATTTTAGTTAGTATGTTACAAGAGGAATCAAATCAATGCATCTTGTTTGATTTCATACATAATGTTTGACAAAATGTATATAAGAAAAATACTACTGAATTGGTTATATACAAAGTATTTAAAGAAAGGTTTACATGTAAAGTGTTTTAAAAATGGATGAGGAATGAAAATAAAGTTTTTGAAAATGTGGTTAGGACAAATGTAGTAGTGGTATGTCACAAAGTGGTAAAAAAGATAATTTTTAAGATCATGAAGAATAAAATATTTGGATACCCTGAATCCTTAATCGAGCATTAGGACACCAAGTGTGTTACACTATTAACTCCTTGAGCATGGGGGAATTTTCCCCCCTTATGACCACCCTAAAAAAGGAAGGTTACCACCCTTTATAACACACTAACTACACATAGTTCAATGTACAAGATGTGGATATATTATGAAAATAATATGATACACACCCAACACATTTCTTATGTTTTGGTATTAAGTAGATACATGATAACACCTAGAAAAGAGCACTAGAAGTTTGTTAAGATATTTTTTAGGTACCTGTTTTTGCTCTGAAAAACACTCTCCAAAATTTTGCGTACACTCATATTTTGGAGCATACTGTGGATCTTGTGATTGGTCATTTCATAGTCACTTCTTTCTTAATTGATGCTTTTGAGCTCCCTCCTTGGATTAGAAGTGTCGAATTCACTTGCTCACACATGCTTAGTCTATAACAAGTGAATGAGCACATTATTTTACGCAAGCTTGGAAAAGCATAACACGTTAAATCAAGACTATGCATGCACGATTTTCAATCCATGTCAACAATGAGTGCGCACTAACAATGACAATTTCTCACATTCTAGATGTGCTTGTACTTCCATTTTGGTGTGTTTTACAAACTATTGCTTCCATGCACCTTTGTTTTCGCAAGTGTCGATTTCATGTTTTTGGATGTTGCTTTCAACTTATTTCACTCTAATTAGTGTTTTTTTCATGTTATTTTTTCTCTAGCATGTGTTACTTTCATTGTCGATCGCACTATAGAAATCGTCATCTTCTCGCATGTTGAGTGTCGCACGATGTAGATAAGTTTTTTTTGGTAGTTTTAAGAGGTTATATCTGTGAAAATGAGTTTATATTACGATTTCAACACCCATTGCACTCATTTACAAAGTTTTAAGCATTTTCGCACATGTGTCGTCATGGTCGTCGCAACGTGTATCTTTAGTATCACACTTGTCGTAAGTTGTCGTGAAGCTTGTCACACTGAGGGAAGTATATTTTCATGTGTTATAGAAGATATATGTTATGTTGTAAAATGTATAATTGTGTGATCACAGTCAACTCTTATCACTATTTACATCAATTTCATTGATCCCACACTTAGCCAAATTTATGAAAAATCCTAACAACTTAGCCTCATATGGCCTTCCTGAACTGCGCATTGTGCAATACTATCCATCAAGTTGCAACCTTGCCTCTTAAAATTTTGCAATGCATATTTCCTGCCTTCCAAGACTGTGCACTACGTAGTTTTATTTCCCAATCCTGAGCTTTGGCCTCTAAAATTATGCAATTAAGCCCTCTAGCCTTGCCCCAGCTATGCATTGCGCAATCTCTGAGCTTAAGCTCAAACCCAGAGCTCTTGAATATCACAACTGTGCAATCAATAGACCTTCTTTGCCTCCCATAACTGTGTAACTGGAGGAAACAATGAAAAATCCCTTAACATGTCCCACTGCCTTCCAAAACTGCGCAATCTCAAGGCTCAAGCCTGAGCCTTGATATCTTGAACTGCACAATTGTGTAATTACCTAGGCTCCTATGTCCTCCATAACTGCGCAATAGGGTGATCCAGTTCCTATCCCCTCATCTTGTCACAATAATCTCCCATATTGCACAATTTTCTTCCTTAGTCTAGCCTGAACTACACATTACGTAGTCTCAAATCTCAAGCTTTACCCTTGACTACCTGAGCTACACAATTTCATAGTTACTGAGCCTCTTTCCCATCATGTCATTGAGTTTTGACTTAGTCAATGGATCAATACACACCATCTTAGATTATGGTTTTATCGAGTTGATGTCATCTTGTCATGAGTGAATTGCATATGTAGGTACTTTATCATGTTATGGAAATATGATAAAGAAGGAGATGGAGAAGGAGGACATGATAGAAGACACATATGGAGCTTAAGATATAAGATGATTATTAGACAAAGGAACACCAGACTATAACATAAGATGAAGATCAAGCTCACATGGAAGACTCCTCATCTTGAAGTCATAAGGAGGAGGAAGAAGACTGAGGACATGTACCATCTTTTTCAAGAAGACACAAAGAAAGAAGCAACAATAAAGACATCTTGGAAATTTCATATCATCATGTAGTGCATGTCATCAGTGTCATGTCATATCTTGTCATAAATTCTTCATATACCACACCATTATTGTGGATTATGTAACTACCTATTCAATTTTTTTTGTAAATTGGAAGTCTAAAGGAAACATTCAAAATATGAAGATTCATGTAAAGTAAAAAATTTATAAGAAGTAAAATAGTCACGAGGTTAGTCAAAGAGTCGCAAGGAACATGAAGCATCACCTCCTAGTTATATATACACCCTAATTGTATGAGAAAAGGATTTTTTCTCCTTCGCTCCTCTCGCAAAGCAATAGACAGAAAAACTAGTTCTTTTAGGGAGGAAGGAGTGGCTCTAATGCTCCATTATTATAGTGATGTTCAGTGTATACATGTGTCTTGAAAATTTTACTTAATAACATAAACCTTTGAGGCCAACATGTTTTTCATGCATGGATTATGAATATGTGTAAGACTAGTCTATGGATGTTTGTATTTCATGTTTGATTTCATCTCTGCTAAGGTAGTTGAACTATTTCAGTTATTTTAGTACTTATATTATTGAGAATTTGTTGTAATGGTTTTTATCATTGTCCCATCCAGGTGCAATATTTCGTAGGATACTGGACAAGTCTTTCTCATTGACTGGTTGTGATGACCATCACATGTTTTGTGGAATATTCTGCTGGATGTTTGACAGATCCTTCTTGTTTGCATGCGTCTCAACTTGGGTGGTACTATTACCTCTCTATTAGGGGCTCACTTTACTCTTTCCCTTTGCATTAGAATAACTTTGACACACTCTCAACCAAACACTCACCAGGAACACTTACTAGCTTTATGAAGCACATACATGTTCCTCTCTCTTGCTGACATTTAGAGCCAAGGAAAATCTATAAGAATACATGGAAATAGGGACGATACTCTATATGGGGCTCCTATTCCAAACAGTGTGAGGTCTAATTGGGACTTCACATTGGGGATACCCCTTGGTTGATGGATTTACAACATTGTCAATAATGGCGCTAGAAGGAGTGTCAGATGACAAATTGTGAATGTTGAAATTGTTTTGAACCTCTTATCTAAAATGGCTCATCATCAAATCTTACTCCCAGGGTGTTTCTCTAATTTATCCATTTTTCAATTTTCTATCCTCGATGAGCCTATGTATCACTTGTCTTAGTCAAATTTTGATGGTGAGATGGAACATCCATAACCAAGCATATTTATGATTTTCTTAAAATTTGTGAATCTTACGAAATCGATGATGAATATTTTTCTTATGTTCTTCTCTTCCTCTCCCTTGAAGGTCATTTTAATCAATGATGCCATACCTTTCCACCTGCTTCCATCCATTCTCTTGATCATTTCCTCGGGGAGATTTATTAAGCCTTTTATATGTAAAATTACCAAGATTCTTGTAAAATAGTCAATCACTTAAGAATGAAGCCTAATGAATCAGTTGAGGATTTTTCTGATCGATTCCTTCACCATTGTTATTAATTTCCTACAGAAGATATGGAATGGGATTTCTTGAAGCAATAGTTCAAGTGTTTGGTTCTTATCTCTTTGCACAATGAACATGAACCCCCTGATTTTTCTACTTTCTCAACTCTTGTGAATCATGAGGCACCTCTAATATCAGAGGAGTAATTTACTGCTCCTTTTATTCTTTGTCCTCCTCCTTTTCAATTTTTGATGAGGTTGCCTATGTGTGATGATAATAATGTTTGAAAATATGCAAATAAAACTATCTTCTCATTCTTCTTTTGTTTATCATAACTCAGACTCAATGGTGGAAGTCCTAGAATGGTTTGTGAAGCCCATGGTGAAGACTAAATTCCCCATTTCCCAAGATGTTGTTATTATTCATAACTCTAGCCTCGAATATGATCTAAATTTATTTTATCCTCTATCATTTACATGCCATGACTCTTTGGGCTATGATCTTCTCGATCAATCTTCTCCACCAACTACTTTAAGTTGTTGGTTCAAATTTCGATCAGATACATGGAAGTCTCATTACACAGGAAGAGGAGTAGGAAGGTGAAGATTCTTAAATCTTTATCTTTTCTTCAATATCCTCCATGTGAAGATGATGCACTTCCATTCTGGATGATTTTCAATCTGCTAATCTCGATAGTGAATCAAATACATTCAATTCTTTCAATCAATCCATAACCTTGTGCAACAATCATTTTGATCATTATGATTTTATTTATGTAGGTGATCATGAATTCCCAGGTACCCTATATGATTTTTCAGTTCCTGCAGAAGATGTTGATCTGACCAAATTAAATCTAGAATCTAATCCAACCAAATAAAATGTCTTTATTAAAACTCCCACTTCATCTCACTATCCCTTATGCTCTACCATTTGCGATGCATCTACTTCCAATGAAGATACTCCATGTTCTTCAAGTTCTTCATCTAATGAATTAATGTCTCAATTGACACAAGTTTGCGATATTATCCATGATGAAAATGAAAATAATCATATTATTGAGTATCCTTTCTATCCCATATCATCTCTTGTTTTTCTTAAAGAAAAATATTTAAATCATTTGTTCGTGAAATTTATCCATCTCTAGACTTTTTATCATAAGAATATTTCAACTTGAGTAACCTGATTTTAGAAGTTGTAAAATCTAATCAAGTCAGCTACAAAGATGGCTACCATTCGGTGAGAAATGGTATTATTGAAACCAGTGGTAGCAACTATCCTCACATCATCCACGATATGGTTCAATCTTTAGGATGTCATTTTAATCGATGGTGCCATAACTTGCCACCTGCTTCCATCCATTCTCTTCATCATTTCCTTGGGAAGATTTATCAAGCCTTTGATATGTAAAATTACCAAGATTCTTGTAAAAGAATCAATCACTTAAGAATGAAGCCTAATGAATCAGTTGAGGATTTTTCTGATCGATTCCTTCACCTTTGTTATTAATTTCCTACGATAGATATGGATTGGGGTTTCTTGAAACAATATTTTAAGTGCTTGGTTCTTATCTATTTGCACAGTGAACATGAACCCACTTGATTTTTCAACTTCCCCAACTCTTGTGAATCATGAGACACCTCTAATTTCAGAGGAGGAATTTACTTCTCCTTTTTTTTCTTTCTCATCCTCCTTTTCCAGTTCCGGTGAGGGTTCCTATGTGCGATGGTAATAAATTTTGAAAATTAGAGAATAAAATTCCTTATCTATCGTCTCATTCTTTTTTTTTTTCTCATAACTTGAATTCAATCGAGGAAATCCCAGAATGGTTCGTGAATCCCATGGTGAAGACTAAATTCCCAATTCCCCAAGATGATGTTATTATTCATAACTCTAGCCTCGAATCTGACCTCAATTTATTTTATCCTTTATCATCTACATGCCATGACTCTTTGGACTGTGATCTGCCCAATCAATCTAATCCACAAACTACTTTAAGTTGCTATTTCAAAATGGGATCAGATATAAGGAAGTCACATTACACAGGCAGAGGATCAAGAAGGTGAAGATGATTTAAATCTTTCCCTTTTTTTTTCAATATCCTTCATGTGAAGATGATGCACTTCCATTCTGGATGATTTTCAATCTGCCAATCTCAATAATGAATCAAATGCAATCAATTCTTTTGATCAATCGATAGCCTTGTGCAACAATCATTCCGATCATGATGACTTTATTTATGTATGTGATCATGAATTCCTAGGTACACTATCTGATTTTTTAGTTCCTCCAGAAGATGTTGATCTAAGAAAATTAGATATGGAATCTTATCCAACCAAAGAAAATGTCTTTATTAAAACTCCCTCTTCATCTCACTATTCCTTGTGCTCTACCATTTGTGATGCATCTAGTCGCAATGAATATACTCCATGTTCTTCAAGTTCTTCATCTGATGAATTAATGTCTCAATTGACACAAGGTTGTGATATTATCCATGATGAAAAATAAAATAATCATATAATTGAGTATCCTTTCTATCCCATATCATCTCTTGTTTTTCCTGAAGAAAACTCTTCAAATCACTTTGTTCATGAAATTTATCCATCTCTAGATTATTTATCATAAGAATATTTTAGCTCAAGTAACCTGAGTTTCGAAGTTGTAAAATCTGATATGGTCAGCTACAGAAATGACTAACATTCGGTGAGAAATGGTATTATTGAAACCAGTGGTAGAAACTATCCTCACATCATCCACGATATGGTTCAATCTTCAGGATGTAATTTTAATTGATAGTGGCATACCTTGCCACTTGCTTCCATCCATTCTCTTCATCATTTCCCCAGGAAGATTTATCAAGCCTTTGATATGCAAAATTACCAAGATTCTTGTAAAATAATCAATCACTTAAGAATTATGCCTAATGAATCAGTTGAGGATTTTTCTGATTGATTCCTTCACCTTTATTATTAATTTCCTGCATAAGATATGGATTGGGGTTTCTTGAAACAATAAGTGCTATTTTCTTATCTATTTTCACAATGAACATGAACCCCCCTGATTTTTATACTTCCCAAATTCTTGTGAATCATGAGACACCTCTAATTTTAGAGGAGGAATTTACTCTCCTTTTGTTCTTTGTCCTCCTCCTTTTCCAGTTCTGATGAGGGTGCCTCTGTGCGATGGTAATAAATTTTTAAAATATGCAAATAAAATTCCTAATATATCTTCTCATTTTTTTATTTTTTTATAACTTAGATTCAATGGAGGAAATCCTGGAATGGTTCATGAAGCTTATGGTGAAGACTAAATTCCCCATTCCCCAAGATGAAGTTATTATTCATACTCTACCCTTGAATCTGATATGGATTTATTTTATCCTTTATCATCTACATTTCATGACCCTATTAATCTGCTTCACCAACTACCTTAAGTTACTGGTTCAAATTTCTATCAGATACAAGGAAGTCACATTACATAGACATAGCAGCAAGACGGTGAATATGCTTTAAATATTTCTCTTTTTTTTCAATATCCTCCATATGCAGAGATGCACTTCCATTCTGGATGATTTTTAATCTGCTAATCTCGATAGTGAATAAAATAAAATCAATTATTTTGATCAATCCATAGCCTTGTGCAGCAATCATTCTGATCACGATGACTTTATTTATGTATGCGATCATGAATTCCCAGGTACACTATCTGATTTTTCACTTCGTCAAAAAGATGTTGATCTGACCAAATTAGATATGGAATATGATCCAACCAAATAAAATGTCTTTATTAAAGCTCCATCTTCATATCACTATCACTTGTGCTCTATCGTTTGTGATGCATCTACTTGCGATGAAGATACTCCATGTTCTTCAAGTTCTTCATCTAATGAATTAATGTCTCAATTGACACAAGGTCGTGAGATTATTCATGCTGAAAATGAAAATAGTCATATCATAGAGTATCCTTTCTATCCCATATCATCTCTTGTTTTTCTTGAAGAAAACTCTTCAAATCACTTTTTTCATGAAATTTATCCATCTTTAGATTTTTTATCATAGGAATCTTTCGACTTAAGTAACTTGATTTTCAAAGTTGTAAAGTCTGATCAAGTCAGCTACAAAAATGGCTACCATTTGGTGAGAAATGTTATTATTGAAACTGGTGGTAGCAACTATCCTCACAGCATCCATGACTTGGTTTAATCTTCAGGATGCGGTTTTACAGTCCTTGAAATTTTCAAGACTTTATAGGGAGTTGGGGAATTTCAACTTTCGTTGAGGGTTATGTCAGGATCTCGCAAATCTGGTAAGACCACCAAACTAATTCAGGTCTTTTTTTCTTCTCAAGAATCTTCTTTCTACATTGTTACACTTAATGTAAATTCTTTCTTGAAATACATTTGGCCTTCTGGATATGATCTTTCAAACTTTCAAGACTTAATTTATGATTAGGTTCAAGATGATTCATCTTCATGCAAGTCTCTTGTATCAAACTTAGGGTTGGAATGTATATATATCATAGAATCATGGAACTGTGAAGTAAATTATTCTAAATATTATCCTTGGACAAATGATTCATACCTTTCATACTCTTTTGAAAACAATAAACTCCTTATCATGCTTGTGAATATTTTGATGCTA
Organism: Pinus albicaulis; assembly: GCA_034641835.2. NCBI lineage: Eukaryota > Viridiplantae > Streptophyta > Pinopsida > Pinales > Pinaceae > Pinus > Pinus albicaulis. The sequence continues at coordinate 1,115,987,240 of CM076581.1, read as the reverse complement.
ATCATTTTCTTCATGGAACCTCAAATCCTCTCAAGCGTTAATGAATGCATGGATTATTTGATGAATCAAATTCTTCTTCACTTGTTTTACCCTGACTAGTTCCATGTGTTTTTTATTCCAACATTCCTTTTTACTTCTTTCAATGATTACAGTAATAGTGCAATGTGTAACTAGTCACAATAAAATGGTTTGTTACACTCATCACATGAGGAAGATGATTTTATTATGTACAAAATTTCCTGAATTTTTCAAATTGATTTATCTTTGGTAATTCCAAACTGGGAATCTAATTATTTAATGAGCCCATATGATCGTGGTTCTATTTTTTATGACTATCGTTTGACTTATTATTTTCCAATCAACACATCCAATTACAGTAGTTTTACATCCTTTTATTTTTATGGTTTAACATCTCACTATCCAAGTACTTGTCAAGTGATTGAGGGACTTTGACATTGGCAGATGGCTATGTAAATTCATCATTGTCTTGACATGCTTGCTGAAAATGATCACATCTATTTCTCCTCACAAGATTACCATCATAATCCCATTGCTCAAAATGGAAATTCATCTTTTCGAATATTTCAGGTTTTTCAAGAGGATTATCATGAATTTTGAAATCCAATCGCTGAATGGTTTGAAAAATCTTACCTGGTAAGCTCCATCACAAATAACATGTTTCGATCTTTCCTCACACTTGGTGATCCAAAATATTTTTCTTGAGATGTGTTAAATAATTAACATGTAAAATTGCATCTTAACCATGAAACTTTAAAGGCATAAACATAAGAAGAGAGAAGCACATAAAATCATGCAAGAAGACACATAATTGATATCAGAGTTCATCCAGGAGGGACTACGTCTCCGGGCCCTGCTCAATCAGTGGGGAGGCCCTCTTTCATTAAGTGGCAATAAAAATGAAACTACAAGTATAAATGAAAAATTACACCCTTATACCTCCATAGCTAAAAGTTCCCAAAAATTGGAGACCTCTGATGTAGAAATGGACAACACCATTATATTTGTGGCGCCGAGAGGTGCAAAGTCCATATAAATTTTCCTGAATCTAAAAAATTGAAAATATGACTCCTCTGGAAATGGCTCAGATCATGGTTCTGCCTCCCTCCTGCATAGTGCTCATGGTTCCACCCTATCTCGTACTTTATTCCCGCTCCTTGCTTTCCCTGACGCACTTCTAAAATGAATAGTTTATATATTGGGAGGCTGGGCGGACTCCCCAAGGGAGCCGCTAGCCAAAATGGTTAAGATCCTGAATTGGAGGGAGGGGGTTGAGTGGTCAAACCCCGCCCCCTCCTTTATAAGTCAGAAATTGTTTTAATGTAACCGTGGCACTTTTTTTTTTTAAACCCACCGTAATGAATTTAGTACCAAGTGGTACGTTCGGGGGCTCTGGCCCACATTCGACAGCCCGCCCCCATAAACTCCACTGACCTTCGTATATTATGGTGTGGTTTGGGTTCGCAATGGGGTTAACAATCCCCGCCACCCATATATACATATAGTTGATGTGAAGTGTGAGTGAGGTATTGCAGGGTCATGGTTGCCAACCCCATTTTAATTAAATTTTTTTATACCATTGAATGGGGAGGGTGGGGGTCATGGATCACCCTCCAAAAAATATATATATTTTTTATTTTAAAAACAAACTGATCCTTTTTGAAAAATCTGGAAATTGACCGAAGGAGTCAATTTAACCGTCCCACAATTTTGCCCGAAATCTGACCATGGTTGTCCAGAATCCGGTGGCCGGGTTTTTGCAAATTTGTCGCCTCCTTAAGCTGCCACATCACCAAGTCAACCCTAAAACTTTGACTGCTCCTAACTGCTTTATATGGACTCAGAAGTGAGTTTCTTCTACACCGTTAGAATCAGAAATATGAGACTGACACTTTGATTTTTGAGCCTTTGTACTTAAGCCACTTGTACTTGGACCTGTACGATACACTTGGATCATTTGTCCCCACTGTAGAGCCTTTGGACCCCAAAAGCCTTATCAATTAACATGCAAGTGAGGGAATTTCTCCGTCACCTTCTCCTTTTCAAGCCATTTAGCTTTACTTGGGTGCATCCCTTTGAAACCAACATGGAAATATTCAACATCTCCTCATTATGAAGTCCTGGTTCTTCGATCGAGAATGATGTCTTCTAGCAGTTCATCGAGATACTCTGGTGCAAAGTCATCCACTGTACGTATTGATCCTACCTCCTTGGTGTCCATAATCAATGGTGGTTCATAAAGCTTCATATTTTTGACATTCATGACTGAGTACATCTACACGTATATAGGAAAATTGATTCAGAAAGAATTATTCCCAATCTTCTCCAATATGGTAAATGGACCATACTGGATTGGTTGCAATTTCTTGCCTTCCCCCTTCATTTGATCCTTGCTGATATGGAACCACACCTTGTCACCAACTTGAAGTTGATGGTCGACTCAGTGCTTATCATGTCGAGCCTTATATCGAGCCTGAATCTTTTTCCAACTGCTCTTGCACTGCTCGGTGAATTGTCTATATTCGTTGGATGAACCGATGTGCTTTGTCCCTGTCATCACATCCACTGACGTCTTCATCCCTTCCATAGATCATGTCAAAAGGGTCCTTTGGTAAGTAACCAAAACATGTCTCAAATAGTGAACATTGCATAGAGGAATGCACTGCTTGGTTGTAGGCATGTTGCACATATGGAAGATGCTTATCCCAGAACTTGGGATGTTTGCTGCAATAGCCTCTCAATAAGTGTACAATGGTATGGTTGACGACCTCTATCTATCCGCTGGTTTGTGGACGGAATGTCGTACTTCTCTTCAACTTGGCGTCCATAATTTGCCACAAGATGGTCCAAAAATATCCAAGGAAGCAAGAGTCTCAATCTGACACAATTGATGTGGGAAACCCAAAGTGGACCCAAACAAGCTGAAAGAAAAGATAAGTAGTCTGCTCAGCAGTGACTTGATTTTTACAAGGCATTAATGTGCACATTTTACTAAAGCAGTCTACACATAAGAAAACATCTGACAAATTCCATCGACACACTTTCCCATGGACGACCCAGAATAGGGAGTGATGTGTAGAGCTCGAGTTTTCTATTAGAGGGATTTGAAACAGAACACATCACACATCCCTTTAAAATTCGGGTTACAATGTTTTTTATATGAGGCAAAAAGCAAAACCTTTGCAAATGACATAAGGTTTTTTCGACACCAAAGTGACTAGACACAAGAGAGGTATGCGCCTCTCGAATTACATGTACCCTTTCTGCTGTGGGTATGCACAATTTTCCAAGGTGATACAGCAGCTTCCCCTACAAATGATAGTTGTCCACCTGTGATTCATGAGTTATTTTTGCATATATTTCTTTAAATTCATCATCGTTAGCGTATTTTTCATCATAACTTTCAAAATATAATGAAGCATTATGCAAAATAATAGAAGAAACAATAGGAGGGAGAGAGAGCATATCTGCTACTTTGTTACTAGTGCCCTTCTTATACTTTATTACCAGATGAAACTATTGTAGAAACCCCATCCGCTTGAAATTCCGAGATTGTTGTAGCTTGATTTGCGACTGAAGATATTGCAAGGGCTGGTGATCCGTATGGATAATTTTTTCCTTGCCAATTAGGTAGTGTTTACACTTTTTCACACTTTGGACCAAGGCATACAGTTCCTTGTCATAAGTGTGGTAATTGATGATAGCCTGGGAGAACTTCTCTGAATGGTAACATATCGGCTTCTTCTGATGCAACAGTACATCTCCCATGGTGTACCCACTAGCATTGGTTTCGATCTCAAAAGGGTGCTAGAGATTGGGTAAATCCAAGACTAGTGCGGTGCTTATTTTCTCTTTCAGTGCTTTGAAGGAATTATGTTGCTTTCCTCCCCAATAAAAGGTTTTTTTTATACTTTTCAGTGCATGTGAGGGTGATGTACTAATGAAGAATTTGGCAATGAATCTCCTCCAATATTGTACTATACCTAGAAAATTACGGACCTCTGTTACATTGGTAGGCTTGCAACATTTTACAATCACCTCAACTTTGTAGGGGTCTATTTTTAATTGAACATTACCAACACTATGACCTAGGTAAACCAAATAGGTTTTCTGAACTCACACTGACAATTTTACATACAATTATTCCCTTTTTAATACATCAAGCGCTTTATTTACATGGCATACATGTTCATCCCAAGTCCTACTAAAGACAAGAATATCATCTAAATACACAAGGAAAAATTCATCAATGAAAGGCCTAAAAAGATCATTCATGAGTCTCATGAATGTGGCTTGCATGTTTCATGATCCAAATGGCATCACCATCCATTCGAACAACCCCTGCTTGGTCTTGAAGACGGTTTTCCACACGTCCTGCTCTAAAATTCTGACCTCGTGATAACCACTACGCAAATCCAATTTGGTGAAATAGATAGCATTATTTAATTGATCTAACAAATCATCAATGCGAGGGAGAGAGTATCGATTTTTCAACATGATTTTATTTATTGCCCGATAATCCATGCACATCCTCCATGTGCCATCTTTCTTGGGTACTAACATGATCAGGAAGCCGCATGGAGAAGTAATTGGCTGGATGACCCCTTGGTTCAATAATTCCTGTACCTGCATTTTGATCTCCTCCATCTCGATAGATGACATCCTATACATACCAATGTTTTAAAATGGAGCGTCATGATGCAAATGGATCTCATGTTGGATTTCTCGTTTCGAAGGCAATCCTTCGGGTTATAAAACAACTCATCATAGTTATAAATAAATTCACATAATTCCTATTTATGAGTCAGATCACATCCTTGAAAAGCATCATATGTTTCTGCATCTTTTACTCTCAAAACCATGAGCAAACACCCCTTGCTAGAATTCACCAATCTCTTCATCTATCCTACACTTACAAGATTGGCACTAATCTTTGTTTGATGAGCTCTTACAATATACTCTACCCCATCTTTTGTGATTTGGTATTTATTTTCATGTCTAAAGAAAACTCTTTCCTGTCATAAAGATAGGGACTCCCTAAGACAATACCACAAATATCCAAGTGGGAAACCAAGAAGGATACAAAAATCAGCAACCTCTCACTGCTTGGGCAACCAAGAAAAAGCGCACTCTTTCCTTGGAAACATCTAAGAATAGAAAAGAGGGAAACATATAAAAATCTAGGAAAGAAGGCAACATCTCAATGTATTTTCTTTATCTAATAATGCATTTGATTTTCTGAAAATATCTTTTGTAATTACAAAATAAAAAAATAAGGAGAATGATGGCATTGGTTATAAAATTTTCATCTCTTCCTCATAATAAAGACTGTGGTATTGTTTCCAGAGCTGTGTTATTCCTGTTTCGTGTCTATATTTTGTTTTTCAGATCTGCAAGTAGATCAATTGGTATCAGAGCACAAGATCTTGGAAGTCATCCGCCTGTTCGATTTTTTATTTTTTATTTTTTAAAAGGGTCATACATTTCAATCCATTCAGTGGATGAAAATCATGCCGCCCCGTCAAGATCGTCAAGAGCCCTCTATTGCAGACTCACCAGTAAATGATTTAGCTAGGGCTCTTCAAGAGCTAATTATGCTGCAACAACAACAATGCCCTCCAGGGAAAATGTAGCTTGATACATGCTTTCAACTGCCTAAATTCTCAGGGAAAATGAATGGTGAGACTGTTGATTCTTGGCTCCGCAGTCTCTCCAACTATTTCAGAACCTGTCCAATGATGGAAGAGGAGATGAAACTTCAGATCGTCGGTCTACAATTGGAAGGCCTAGCAAAAACATGGTGGGATACTCATCTTGAGAATAAGTCCTTGGTTGTCGAACTTGGAGAACAAGCCGAGACCAAATCGACGCCTATCACATCTTGGAATCTCTTTTGTGAGGCCTTACGAGAACGCTTCTATCCTCCAGGATATATACAAAATCTCCTTGCCAAATGGTTACAACTTCGACAACTACCCAATCAATCAGTGCAAGCTTACATTGATGTCTTCTGCAAGTTGCGCATTCAACTCCATATCTCCGATCCCGAAGAGGTACTAATTATCAAATTTAATTTTGGTTTGCTAATGATTTTTCGACACGAAGTTGAGATGTTTGATAGTGCTTCACTAGACAAGGCCTTTATTCGTGCCCTGGCTGTGGAACGCAAAGTGGGTACTCCAATTCGATCCCATCAAGCCAGAAATGGTCCATCTCCCTCTAGTTCTTCTAATGTCGCCTTTGCCTCATCCCCCACACCTCACAATACCCCCTGGTGTACTTTTCATAAGACCAACTCACATGCTTCTGCAGATTTTCGAGTACTGAAAAATCTACGCCCTGACAAGACTCTTTTTACAGAGGTGGAGCAACCAAATGCCACTACCCAACTTCCAACTATTTCTCTTGAAAATCCTACCGAAGTGGACCCCTCTCTCATCCTCATGACTGCTAATGCAACAAACACCTCTGTTATGCCTTTGTTTACCCATAATTTTCAAATCAAACATGAGTTGGCCACACTTATTCTTGACAATGGGAGTTAAAAGAATCTTGTGGCCCAGGACTTGGTTGAGCGCCTTTGCCTTCCCACCACTCCTCACCCACACCCGTATCAGCCTGGTTGGGTCCAAAAGGATGGCCCTCGTCTTACCATCTCCCAATGTTGTGCTATCACCTTTGCTATTGGACCTTTCCGTGATACTGTGGTATGTGATGTTTCTCCTCTCGATTGTGCCGATTTATTGCTAGGCATTCCATACCAAGAGGCTAGACACACTGTTTATCATGCTACAGATCACCAATACCACTTGTAGCACAATGGGCGCACCTATGTGCTCACATCCTCAGCTAGCTCATCAACTCAACCTTCTATTGGCAAAGCTCCCATTATGAGAGTCAATTTAAACCAAAGTGTCTCTTCGTGCTTGTTTCACCCTCTCAAGCCAGACAACCTCACCAATCCAGTGCCTCCTACAATTGCTCCTCTACTCCAAGAATTTGCAGATGTATTCACCCAACACATAGGGTTGCCTCCAGCACGCTCTGTTGAACACCACATCGATCTTATTCCTGGTGCTTCCTTACCCAATACCCCATCTTATCCTCTTGATCCTCGAGAGGCAATGTTTTAGCCAAGTGCACCCTCTGAGATGCCACTGGCGATCACCCCTTCTAGGTTTGCACATCAACAACAGGAACAAAAATCAGCTCCTCATTTTATGCACTCCATTTCTCAATGCCAAGTTCAAGTAACTGCTGCTTTGCAAGCAGCCCAAGATCGTGCCAAACAGAGGCATGACAAGCAGCAAACACCCTTATATTTTCAACCTGGAGACCATGTGTGGCTCTGGTTGGACAAGCAACGCTTCGAGGGCCAGCATCATAAGCTGCACCCTCTGCGATATGGCCTGTACATTTTTCTGGAACGCATTGGATAAAATGCATATCGCTTGGACTTGCCTTCCCAGCTTGGCATCCATGATGTGTTTAATGTTAATAATCTCAAACTATTTGAACCACCTCTCATTGAGGAATCTGTTACAATCCGTCATCCGGTCGATAATATTCCAGATTTTCGGCCTCCTCTGCTCAAAGATACAATTATGGACTCCAAGAAACAAAATACATGCCAGCAGCCCTACTTCTCATATCTGGTTGGTTGGAAGAGACACACACTAGCACAGGCAAAATGGATGATTGCAAAAACAGCGCAACGCACTTTCCCTCATTTGGTGGAGGAAGTTGGGACGCTTCCTAATCTAAACAGGGAGGAATTGGGCAACCAAGAAGGATACAAAAATCAGCAACCTCTCACTGCTTGGGCAACCAAGAAAAAGCGCACTCTTTCCTTGGAAACATCTAAGAGTAGAAAAGAGGGAAACATCTAAAAATCTATGAAAGAAGGCAACATCTCAATGTATTTGCTTTATCTAATAATGCATTTGATTTTTTGAAAATATCTTTTGTAATTAAAAAATAAAAAAATAAGGAGAATGATGGCATTGGTTATAAAATGTTCATCCCTTCCTCATAATAAAGACTGTGGTATTGTTTCCAGAGCTGTTATATTTTGTTTTTCAGATCTGCAAGTAGATCACCAAGGGTATGACATCCAGTTCTACTTCATCCACCAATTTAGAAGAAATTACAAATTTAACCTTACATTGCTTGGTTGCATTTAATTTTACTTTTTCATGTATCCATCCAAGCAGATAAGGTTCCGGATGAGGCTTAACTTCTAAACCTAACTTTTTAACCAAGGATTCTGAGGTTAAATTTTTTTGAGAGCCTGAATCAAATAGAGTTTCTACTTTTGTATGATTTATGAAAACTCTAATATGAAACAACTCAATTATCTTTCGTTCATTAGGAAGAGGCTCATCTGTTGAATTAGTGCTTCCATGCGATTGAGAATTAACATGAAGAGAAAGAGTACTTTTTGTCCCTGATGCTTTGATCAATGCCTCATCGCCAAAATCAGATCCAATGTCTTTCTACGCGGTTGGTACCATATTTTTCTTACCCTTTCCACCATATCTCTTTGGCTTCTTTTATGGGTATAGCTTCCAACAATTATCATCGTCATGACCTTCCTTTTTGTAGTGAGTGCAATAAGGATTTTCTCCTTCATCCTTCTTTATTAATGTCATCTTCTTTTCCTTTCCCTTTGAATTTTCCATTTGAAGGTTTGAAAGGTGGTTTCTTTGAATGATCATCTTTATCATTTCTGCCCCTGTTTTAAAGATGAATGGCCTTTACACTATCCAAGCCAATAGTAGTAGGTTCAAACATTAACAATCAATGTCTAATGTAACTATGTAATGACCCAATATATTTAGTTACCACTTCAGGTGAATCTAATGAAATGGCCAAACTTAGTCCTTGTTTTCTAAATTCCTTGGTAAATCATTGCATGTTTTTTCCTTTGCCTTGTCTTAGGTACTGCCACTCCATTAAGGCTTTTTTCTTATAACCCAAGGGTTAAAATTGATCTTTAAGTGCAGTTTACCATGAGGAAAGAAAGTTACCCAAATTAGTTATGCTTTGAAGTTTTCTCTCCCACCATATGATAGTTATGCCATTCAGTTGAAGAGAATCCAACTAGATATTTGCCTCATCCTCCACAATATGATGAATTCTGCAATAGAGTTCAAGCTACCTAATCTAGTTGTTAATTTTCTCTGCATTAATTTCACCATTATACATGGGTAGATCAAATTTGAAATCTAACTTAAATAAAGGTTTATTAGATGCATTTCCTGAATTCCTATGATGATGGTGAGAAGAGGAGGAAGAAATTTCACTCGCTGGAGGAGAAGGAGGTGGATCTCCTCCATTATCTCCATGCCCTAAACCTTGTCCTTCTGAAGCATTCTCCCCTGCTTTCTCTAGTTTCTCAAGTCTAGAGAATAATTTCTCGACCTGATCTACCATGGTGTAGAAGGTCTTGTGGAATTTTAGCTCCTCCTCATTTCTAACATCGGCATCCATGTTTCTTCTTCAATGTGCACGTCCCACTTCGAGATCAAAAGAATTTAGTGTCCCTTCACCTCTTTGTAGCCTGTTTCTAGTTAGCATACAAACATGCAATTCACATCTACAAACACCTACTCTAATACCACTTAATCCAAAATATTTTTCTTGAGATGTGTTAAGGAATTAACATGTAAAATTTCAACCTAACCATGAAACTTTAAAGGTAGGAACATAAGAAGAGAAAAACACATAAAATCATGCAATAAGACAGAGAATTGATATCAGATTTCGTCCATGAGGGACTACGTCTCTTATCCCTGCTCAATCAGTGGGGAGGCTTGCTTTCATTAAGTGGCAATAAAAATGAAAGTACAAGTATAAATGCAAAATTACACCCTTATACCTCCATATCTAAAAGTGCCCAAAAATTGGAGACCTCTGATGAAGAAATGGGCAGCACCGTTGGATTTGTGGTGCCGAAAGGTGCATAATCCATATAAAATTTTCCTTAACAAAGTGAAAATCTGACCCCTCTGGAAATGGTTTAGATCATGGTTCCGCACCCCTCCTGCACAACACTCATAGGTCCACCCTGTCTCGTACTTCGTGCCTGCTCCTCGCTTGCCCAGGCACACTTCTGAAATGAATAGTTTATAAATTGGGAGGCTAGGTAGACTCCCCAAGGGAACCGCTAACCGAAGTGGTTGAGATCCTGAATTGGAGGGAGGGGGTCAGGTGGTCAAACCCCGCCCCCTCATTTATAAGTTGGAAATTGTTTTAACGTAGCTGTGACGCTCTTTTTCTTTAAAAAATGTTGTAAATTTAGTACCAAGTGGTATGTTGGGGGGGTCAGGCCCACATTGGGTGGCCCGCCGCCATAAACTCTACCAGCCTCTGTATATTATGGCATGGGTTGGGTTGGCGATGGGGTTAACAACCCCCACCACCCATATATACATATATTTGGCGTGAAGTGTGGGTGAAGTTTGGCGGGGACATGGCTGCCAACCCATTTTAATTACATTTTTGTTATACCGTTGAACAGGGAGGGCAAGGGTCATGTGTGTGTGTATATATATATATAGATATAGATATTTTAAAAAAAACTGATCCTTTTTGAAAAATCTGGAAATTGACCAAAGGAGTCAATTAACCATCCCATAATTTCACCCGGAATCCAGCTGGGGTTGGCCGGAATCTGGTGGCTGGGTTTTTGAAAAATTTTCACCTCCTTAAGCTACCACATCACTAAGTCAACCCTCAAACTTTGACTACTCCTAACTCCTTCATACGAACTCAGAATTGAGTGTCGTCTATGCTATTGGAATCAGAAAGACGCGATCTTCAACTTGACACTATGTTTGCCACATTTCTGACACTTTTATTTTTAAGCCTTTGTAGTTAAGCCACTTGTACATGGACCTATATAGTCCACTTGGATGACTTGGTATGGAGTTCAATGTATATTGAGACACATTCGTGGGAATACTCCTAGGTTTCTTGAATAATGGTTCTAAAAAAAAGGTAAGAATATAAACTGGTTAGAAATGGTGGTTATGGCCTATCTTTCTGTTGACAAGAAACACCTTCAATTTTTTGTGCAAGCTATTCAAGTTCTTATCTTTTCTGTTTCTCATCGTTTTATATTTATTTTAATTTATCATGTCTTTGTGATTATAGGTCAAGAGAAATTACGGTGGCTACATTTGAAATTGCATTATACATGACCACGAACTTATATATGGTTAGGTTAGGAGTAGGTCTAGTTGAATTTTAGTTTACCTACACATTCTCTTGCATTTGTTTCCTATGGTTTGTCTTGCGTTACCTGGTTTTTGTTTCACATAATGTTTTGGTTTAGCTACTTTTTTTCTTGTCTTTTGGTTTTGTTTCCTTGTTGTGTGTCGTTGATCTAGATTTATGCAGGAACACAATAGAACACGAATATAACCATAAATAAAAATATGCAGCCGAAATAACAATTAATTTCATTAATATCAAGTAACTGAAATATGCTTACAGACATAATGGAAATAAACTAGCTAAGGCATTGGTAGCTTACCTTTGAGAAGAGATGTGGCGACTACAAGCCTATGAATCGTGTTACAATGAGGCTCCAATGCCTATTTATAATTGAGAAACAAAGGAAAACCCTAAACATCCAAAAACATAACCCTAGGAGATGAAGCACCAAAACTATGGGCCCTGTTTGGGTAAATTGGTACATCAACCTCCCGGGGATGTAACCTTGGCATACGATCTCCATTTGACAGGCACAATACCTTGTTAGAAAAATCTATCAGAGGAATGCCACTTTTGACTAACCAACATCGGTAAAATATTAGTGTTAGTCTTTGTTTTAAAAAAAACGTCGTTTAGGGCCTCAAAACGTCTCCGGAAGTTTAGGACCCGAATAAATGCCAAAAATAATAAATTGTCCTACAATTAAGGAAATTGAAAATATGAAAGAAACAATGGTGGGGGTCCAAGTGGAATATGTAGGTGGCCACCAATATCCACCTATATTTGTTGTCTTTCCTTTAATTTTATGAGACCTTGCATGGAGATGCTTTGTTGGCCCAAAAGGGAATGTAGCAAAACAGAAAAGGACTTTCTAACACCGCAACATTTTTCTAACTCTCTATCCTTCTTCCTTGTCTTTGGTTTTGTATTTTGGTCAATGATGTTCTGACATAAAATATGATCCTTGTGTTAAGAAAGCCTTATGTCAAACCATCATCTCCATGTTTATTCTGGTAACCTCATGCCTACACTTAAGTTTTTATATTTCGATGCTTTCATGCTTATCCAATCAAATAGATAAGGACAAGGGGAAAATGTAAACGAGCAACCAATATCAGAGGTCTTATATATGATTCTCTAAAGGGAAGAACCTCTCTTTCTCTCATTAAGTTAGGATCCCTCTTTGCACATGAAATAAATAAGTGTCGATGCACAATATTATATAAAATAAATAAATAAAGGAAAAATAAGAAAAAGGCCTCCTATGGAGAGAGGTGAAGCAAAAAACTCTGCCTGGGTACTATCGAGGCTCACTCGCCGTGGAACAATGTTTTTGTTCCTGGAGTGACTATGTTTGGTTATTGTTCAGGCATCCCGGTAGAAGAGAAACACTAGAGATGAAAAACTATACTTTGAAGATCTAAAGCTTGTGAACTTCAATACTCTATCTTGATTCGAAACATTGTGTGATTGTTGGCCTTATTTTTTTTTTTAACTGAGTAAAGGAATGAAGGTAACTATTTTTATGCATGGGGTAAGTGGTGAAGCCATGGTAATCTAAATGATGAATAAATACTCCCTGAAGAACTAGACCATGCGCAAAATAATTGACCAAGGGAGATAAGTTTGAGTTCTACTAGTGTGTCGCCAAGTGTTATCGCTGCGACAAACACCCTTCAAAATTTTGCAGACACTTGTATTTTGGATCCAACTGTGGATCTTGTGCTCAGACATTTCGTAGTCACTTCTTGGTCAGATGATGCTTTTGTGCTCCTGATGCAGCAAGGCTGCTACTTTACACAATCCGTGACCTGTGGGTTATGGGCCCATGAAAATTGGTTAACCAAACATAGAACAATGACCTATATAACCAAACTCCCTATACTTTAGTGCTTGTCACTCATCGCAATATTAAGCCTCATCAAGCATCACGCATCGTAATACAAGAGTCCTTGGACCGAATGGGATATGCGATGGTGATGTTGCATCTCAATATCAAAACCCAAGCATTATTGCATTTCTCAAAACCCATCACAGATTGCAAACTTTAGCTCTTTCTACTGAATGTGATATGCGATGGAAAAATATAGGCGACACGTGGAATTTGAAGTGTATGCGCAGCGCTTCAATGAAAATACAGATTCTTGTGGTGTCGAATTAATCACCAGTCTGTGTGAGTGCAGAGTGACACCAAGATGCAAATAAACATAGGATGTAGATAGGAATGGTAGGAATAAACACACGCAAAGCACATTAACATCTTTACGCACATATATATTTTTTTGTATTATAGAAAAAATATTACGTATGCCCCATATGGCATGGCGGCCCTTATCCTAGTATTACATTGATACTAACCCCCTTCTACAAATGCACGAAGGCTTATAAAAATGGAGAAAAGAGGATTGGATCATTCCAAATACTATCTTTCCTCATAAGATCGCTAAGATCACTCAACCAAATTACAACAAACTCTATCGATAATACACATTTAACAAAAATATTGTCTTTTAGGCCATGTCAACTTCTGGAAGGTTTAAAAAATTGAATTTGACTTGGGTAGGTTGATGCTCCTGCATCAGACTCTTGAGGTACAAAAAAGTATGGCCTCCTAATCATATGCCTTTTTAGTCTTTCTGTAACAGCACTCATGAGTTGCAAAAAAAACCTCTATAGTAGCAAGACTCCTCCTTGCTACACGATACCTCACTAAGCTTCTCTCCTCTGAGCTTAGTCTTTCGACATCTCTCTAGTTCTCTCCTCTGGAACTTTATGATCACTCCTTGCTCTAGGCTGCTACAAATATTCTCACCTTCCTCTGCTACTACCTACATAAAAATATAAACACCACACACTTACCAATACTCAACATCTGTGTACCTCCTTCCATTGCACACAGAATATTATTTTGCTTTGATACCACTTGATGCAGCGAGGCTGCTAATTTAAAGAATCTGTGACCTATGGGTTATGGGGCCATGAAAACTGGTTAACCAAACATAGAACAACGACCTAAATAACCAAACTCCCTATACTTTAGCGCTTGTCACTCATCACAATATTAAGCCTCATCACGCATCGTGCATCGCAATACAAGAGTCCTTGGACCAAATGCGATATGTGATGGCGATGTCGCATCACAATATCACAACCAAAGAAATATCACGTTTCGAAAACCAATCCCATCGCAAATCAAAAACTTTATCTCTTTCTATTGAACGTGATATGCGATGGAAAACTACAGGCAACACATGGAATCTGAAGTGTATGCACAACGCTTCAATGAAAATACAGATTTTTGCGGTGTCAAATTAATCACCAGTCCGTGTGAGTGTAGAGTGGTAGCACGATGCAAATAAACATAGGATGTAGACAGGAATGGTAGGAATAAACACATGCAAAGAACATTAACATCTTTACGCACACAATTTTTTTTTTTTTCATATTACAGAAAAACTATTACATATGGCCCATATGGCATGGCGGCCCTCGGCCTGGTCTTACATTGATATTGGCCCCCTTCTACAAATGCACGAAGACTATATTTTATAACAATCAAGAAAAGAGGATTAGATCATTCTAGATCCTATATTTCCTCATAATATCTCTAAGGTCACTCAACCAAATTACAAGAAACTCTATCGATAATATAAATTTAACAAAAATATTGTCTTTTAGGCCACGTTGACTTCTAGAAGGTTTTAAAAATTGAATTTTACTTAGGTGGGTTGATGCTCCTGCATCAGACTCTCGAGGTACAAAAAATTATGACGTCTTAGTCATATTCCTTTTTGGCCTTTCTGTAATAGCACTCGTGAGTTGCAAAAAAACCTCTGTAGTAGCAAGACTCCTCCTTGCTACATGGTACCTCACTAAGCTTGTCTCCTCTGAGCTCAATATTTTGAAATCTCTCTGGTTCTCTCCTCTAGAACTGTATGAGCACTCCTTGCTCTAGGCTGTTACAAATATTCTCATCTTCCTCTGCTTCTACCTGCACAAAAATATAAACACCACACACTTACCAATACTCAACATATGTGTACCTTCTTCCATTTCACACATAATATTATTCTTCTCTGATACCACTTGATGTAGCAAGGCTGCTACTTTATAGAATCTGTGACCTGTGGGTTATGGGCCCATGAAATTTGGTTAACCAAACATAGAAAAATGACCTATATAACCAAACTCCCTATACTTTAGCGCTTGTCGCTCATCGCAATATTAAGCCTCATCACGCATCGTGCATTGCAATACAAGAGTCCTTGGATCGAATGCGATATGCGATGGTGATGTCGCATCACAATATCAAAACCCCAATAATATCACATTTCGAAAAACCAAGCCCATTGTAGATCACAAACTTTAGCTCTTTCTACCGAACGTGATATGCGATGGAAAACTACAGGAAACACGTGGAATCTGAAGTGTATGCCCAGCGCTTCAATGAAAATGCAGATTCTTGCGGTGTCAAATTAATCACCAGCCCATGTGAGTGCAAAGTGACACCACGATGCAAATAAACATAGGATGTAGATAGGAATGGTAGTAATAAACAAACACAAATCACATTAACATCTTTACGCGCACAATTTTTTTTTTTGTATTACAGAAAAACTATTACATATGGTCCACATGGCATGGCAGCCCTCGGCCTAGTCTTACATTGATACTGGCCCCCCTTCTACAAATGCATGAAGACTATATTTTATAGCAATCAGTAAAAGAGGATTGGATCATTCCAGATCCTATCTTTCCTCATAAGATCGCTAAGATCTCTCAACCAAATTACAACAAACTTTATCAATAATACAAATTAACAAAAATATTGTCTTTTAGACCACGTCGACTTCTAGAAGGTTTTAAAAACTGAATTTGACTTGGGTGGGTTGATTCTCCTGCATCAGACTCTCGAGGTACCAAAAATTTTGACCTCCTGGTCATATGCCTTTTTGTTCTTTCCATAATAGCACTCGTGAATTGCAACAAAACCTCTGCAGTAACAAGCCTCCTCCTTACTACACGATACCTCACTAAGCTTCTATCCTCTGAGCTCAATATTTCAGCATCCCTCTTATTCTCTCCTCTAGAACCGTATGAGCACTCCCTGCTCTAGGATGCTGCAAATTTTCTTACCTTCCTCTGATACTACTTGCACAAAAATATAAATACCACACACTTACCAATACTCAACATATGTATACCTCCTTCCATTGCACACAAAATATTCTTATGCTCTCATACCACTTGATGCAGCAAGGCTGCTACTTTAGAAAATTCGTGACTTGTGGGTTATGGGCCCACGAAAATTGGTTAACCAAACATAGAATAATGACCTATATAACCAAACTCCCTATACTTTAGCGCTTGTCACTCGTCGCGATATTAAGCTTCATCGTGCATTGCAATACAAGAGTTCTTGGACCAAATGCGTTATGTGATGGCGATGTTGCATCGCAATATCACAACCCAATAAATATCGCATTTCAAAAAACCAAGCCCATCACATATCGTAAACTTAGCTCTTTCTACCAAATGTGATATGCGATGGAAAAATATAGGCAACATGGGGAATCTGAAGTGTATGCGCAACGCTTCAATCAAAATACAGATTCTTGTAGTGTCAAATTAATCACCAGTCCACATGAGTGTAGAGTGACACCACGATGCAATAAACATAAGATGTAGACATGAATGGCAGGAATAAACACACACAAAGTAGATTAACATCTTTACGCACAGTTTTTTTTTAACTAAAAAACTATTACATATGGCCCATATGGCATGGAAACCCTCGGCCTGGTCTTACATTGATATTGGCCCCTTCTACAAATGCACGAAGACTATATTTTATAAAAATGGAGAAAAGAGGATTGGATCATTCTAGATCCTATATTTCCTCATAATATTGCTAAAATCACTCAACCAAATTACAGAAAAATCTATCGATAATACAAATTTAATGAAAATATTGTCATTTAGGCGATGTCAACTTCTAGAAGGTTTGAAAAAATGAATTTGACTTGGGTGGGTTGATACTCCTGCATCAGCTCCCTCCTTGTATTATAAGTTTCTAAGTCACTTTCTCACACATGCATAGTCCATAACGAGTGCGTGATCACATTCTTTTATGAAATATTAGAGAAGCATAGCACGTACAATCAATATTGTGCATGTGCGATGTTCAATCCATGTCGATAGTTAGTGCGCAGTGACAATGATGGTTTCTCACATTCTAGTTGCATTCGTACTTCCATTTCTGTGAGTTTTGCAAAGTATCGCTTCTGCACACCTTTGTTCTTACAAGTGTCGATTTCATATTTTTAGTTGTCACTTTCACTTTATTTAACTCTAATTAGTTTCTTTTTCATGTTATATTTTCTCTGACATGTTTTACTTTCACTTTCGTTCACATATTGCAAGTGTCATTCATATTGTATAA
Organism: Pinus albicaulis; assembly: GCA_034641835.2. Classification (NCBI taxonomy): domain Eukaryota; kingdom Viridiplantae; phylum Streptophyta; class Pinopsida; order Pinales; family Pinaceae; genus Pinus; species Pinus albicaulis. The sequence continues at coordinate 1,115,969,560 of CM076581.1, read as the reverse complement.
ATCGTCGCATTTTCAAATGTTGAGTGTCGCACGATGTACATAAGCTTGTTTTGGTAGTTTCAAGAGATTATATTTGTGAAAATGAGTTGATATTACCATGTAGACATCCATTGAAGCCATTTCCAAAGTTTTAAGCATTGTGGCACAAGTGTCGTCACAAACGTCGCAAAGTGTATCTTTAGTTTCACACTTGTCGTAAGTTGTCGCGAATGTTGTCACACTTAGGGGATTATGTGTTCATGTGTTCCATATGATCTATGTTGTGTCGTTAAATGTCTAAGTGTGTGAACATAGTAAATTCTTATCACTGTTCACATCAATTTCATTGATCCCACACTTAGCCAAATTTATGAAAATTCCCTGCAACTTAGCCTCATCCAACCTTCCTGAAATGCGCATTGCGTAGTCCCAGCCCACAAGTTTCAAAATTACCTCATGAAAATTCAAAATTCATGGTTTTTTTATCCTAGCACTGTTCAATGCACAGTTTCAATGCTCAAGTCGGAGCCTTTGCCTACAAAAGTGTGTAATTCAGCTCTCTGGCTTGGCCCCAACTACACATTATGTAGTCATTAGGGGAATTTTGAGGTCTAAAATGGGCCTCCTAAGGAAAATGTACAATCAAAATTCGCTTTATGAGAACCAATCACATTTTAGGGGATGACATCATCCCTAATAGTTGAGGTGGCATTGCTTGAGTTAAAGGTACTTACTTGTCACTTTCTCAATGGTGGATAAAAACTCACGGTTAACCATGGTAGTGCTATGAGTACTTTTAAAGTCATAAAGTAAATTACTCATAATAAATTCCATTTCATACTTTTTGAATAAAATATTATTATTTTTATTTCATATTTTTTCAAAAGAAACAATGCATATCCATTGTAGTGCTCTAAGTACTTTTAAAATCATAAAGTAAAGTACTCATAATAAATGTCATTTCATACTTTTTGAAAAAAAATATTATTATTGTCATTTCATTTTTTTTGAAAGAAACAATGCATATCCCTACATGTTACATGTTATATATAGTATATTAATTACATGTTATTATATAATTTAAATAATATAATTTTTATTAATAGTATATTATATATTTAATAATTTATGATTTTATATTTATATTTTAATTTAAGGTATTTAGGTACAAAGGACAAATGCATTAGTTGTTCAATGATAATGAATTTTTCTTGAAAAACTTATTCTTCTTTATAGTCACATAATTACAATTTTTTTTATTAATTTTATTTTGGTACAACCTTTGAATTGAATTGAACCATGGTTACATGGATTTTGATGCAAAAAGTGAATTTCAAATTCATAAATATTATTTTATTGGTTTAGCTATTATTTTGTTATTTCCTTAGGAGGCTCATTTTAGACCTCGAAATTCCCCTAATGCTCTAAGCTAAAGATCAAACCCTGATCTCTTTATCTGTGCAACTTTGTAATCACCAAGTCTTATTTTCCTCGTAGAACTGCACAATTTTTTGAAAAAATGAAAAATCCCTTAGCCTGGCTCACTAATTCCCAAAATTGCACAATTTCTCTCTCCTACCCAGTTAGTATTGCACATTATGTACTCTGAAGGATCAATCTCAACCCTGAACTCTTGAACCACACAATTTCAAAATCACCTGGGCTCATTTGTCCTCCGGAACTATGCAATAGGTTGATTCAATCCTATCACCTCATCCTATCACACTAAGCTCCCAGATTGCGTAGTTTTCTTCCTCTCTTTAGCTTGAACTTCACATTGTGTAGTCTAAAATCTCAAGCATCACCCCTGAATTCCTAAGTGGGGAAATTACGCAATTACGTATCCTCTTTCCTAGCCTATCACAGGGTTCTGACTAAGTTAGTGGATTAATATGAAGATTAGGGTTTTATCGGATTGATTTTGTCTTTTCACGAGTGGATGGCAGGTGTAGTTACTTTATCATGTTATGTAAAGATGGTGAAGAAGGATATGGAGAAGGAGGACATGCTAGAATAGTCACATGGAGCTCAAGAGATAAGATGATTATAACATGAGAATACAAAGGAACAACGGACTATAACAAAACATGAATATAAATATCACGTGGAAGACTCCTCATCTTCAAGTCATAAGGAGGAGGAAGAAGAAGAAAATCTACCATATTTTAAAGAATATACAAATAAATAAGCATAAATAAGGACAACTTGGCATTGTCACATAATCACGCAGTCCATTTCATCAGTGTCATGTCATGTCCTCTCAAAAATTCATCATATGCCAGAACAATTTTTTGGATTATGTAACTACCTATTCAAAATGTATTGTAAACTGGAAGTCGAAAGGATACATTTAGAATATGAAGAGTCATCTAAATTTGAAAATTCATAGGAAGTCAAAAAATCGTGAGGGTATTCAAAGAGTCACAAGGAAGGTGAAGCATCACCTTCTCATTATATATACACCCTCATTGTATGAGCAAAGGACTTTTTCACCTTGGCTCATCCCACAAGGTATTAGAGAGAAAGACTAGTTCTTTTGGGGAGCAAGGAGTGGCTCCAAAGATCCACTATTAGAGATAGTGATGTTCATTGTATACATATGTATTGGAACTTTTACTTAATAACAGAAGCCTTCTAGGCCAAAATTTTCTTCATGTGTGGATTACGAATATTTGTAAGACTATTCTGTGGATGTTCGAATTTCTTGTTTTATTTCATCTGTGCTAAGGTAGTTGAACTATTTTAGTTATTTTATTACTTATGTTATTGAGAATGTGTTGTAATGGTTGTTATCGTTGTCCCATCCTGGTGGACTATTCTGCAGGATGCTCGACATATATTTCTCATTGACTAGTTGTAATGAACATCACATCTTTTTTGGAATATTCCACTGGATGTTCAACAAATCCTTCTTGTTTGCATGTGTCTCAACTTGGGTGGTACTATTACTTCTCTCTTAGGGGATCACTTGACTCTTTTCCTCTGCAGTAGAAGAAATTTGACACAATTGCAACCAAACACTCACCAGGCACACTTAATTTATTTTCGAAGCACATACATGTTCCTCTCTTGTGTTGCCAGTGTACTGATCCAAGGAAAATCTATAAGAATACATGGCAACCAGGACGATACTTTATATGGGGATCCTATTCCAAATGGTGTGAGGTATAATTTGGACTTCACATTAGGGAGACCCCATGGTTGATGGATTTCTGGCATCGTCAATAGTACCTATGCAACACATTTAATTATGTGATATTATACGAAGGGATATCTATATTTTACATAAATTCATTTCTATATGGTTTTATTAATGTCGTACATGGTTTTTCCAATGTTAAATATTCCCATGATATGTATAGAATAATGCCAACTAGTGGATATGTGTTTAAATTATTCATGAAGCTATCAATTGGATGTGTAAGTGAAAGTTTTTTCCTGGCACATTTTATGACAGAAATTTAATATGTGGACCACCCAAGCAAGTAGTGAAGTCATCTAGTTGGAAAGGTTGTGTTTAGAGATTGGGTTTATATGAAAATTCCTAAGGATAAGTTATGACATTTAGAGTAAAATATTATTGGAAAGAAACTTAGCTTACAATTGTAAGACAAATCACATTGATGTATAATATGATTTCATCAAGGAGATGTTGAAAAAAAGAAAATATTGTTGGAGATGGTAGAAATTTTTTAAAACGTTGTAGAAAGTTTGCCAAATTCTATGAGAGTTGTTGAGTTATCTTGGTGTAAATAGGCATTGGGCACTAATTCTCTACTTCACTGATGCATGGTATCTTATGTTGCTATAAATAAAAAAAGAATGGGATAATGTTGATGTGTTATATTCTTTGTAAGGAAAACTAAATTGATTGGGGTGAAATTTATTGATTAGCTAGTTGAGGTTGATCGACCAAGATGAGATTCAAGATTCTAAAACATATTTCACTAAATTTGGAAAAATATATTACAAGGATTCTATTAAAATTATGTTTTAATACTATCCTTATTCTCCAAAATAGTTTTTCATAATAATTTTATCACAAAATTTTCTGAATGTCTATATTTAAAGTAGTGAATTAAGTGATTTTCTAACTTCTCATTTTGGAAAGCTAGATCTAGCTAAAATTATAAATTATAGATCCATTACATAATTACAAATTTAATGAAATAATATAGTCAAGGTAGATCAATGTAATTAATTGGTTGAGGAAAATAAACCAAGAAGATGATCAATGAGATGTTTGAGTCAATATGAGGTTAATGGTGAATTTGATATTGGAATATTATTCAAATATAATGGAGTAATCGAGAAAATTTGATAATTGATGGAATAGTCAAAAGAAATCATAGTCAAGAACACACATAGTTAACAAAGACTAGTTGTCGACTTGTAGTTGAATGGTTATCAACTATAGTTGAACTATGTCAAAAATAGTTAGGAATCCTAATATTCCTAGGAACTTAGCCAACAACATTTTGTAACTAATTCAGGTGCTACAAATTAGGTCTTCTTATGTAAGAATATTCCTATAAGTAGGGAATTATGTAAAGCTAAAATATGATGATTGATGATAAATAGAAACTAATTTGTAACATATTATGAGCTCATTGTTCTTAGGTGTGGAAAATTGTTGACTTTTATTTTATTTTATTTGCATATTCAATGAATAATAGAAAGAATCATGAAGCTCAAATGTTGGTTTCTTTTCATAGTTAAGGGTTTACAAGGTGAAATATCCATGTATTGTGCATATCTTTATATGTTTTGTATTTTTATCTAATGTATTTTTTTCTATAAAATTTTATTGTAATTGATTCATAGAGAATATTATCTATCTTGATCAGCTCAAGGTTTGGTATAAGAGTGGTATATCCAGTATTTGGGTGCAAAATAAAGTGGATATCAAATATCAATATGACCAACAAAGATTTATCCTTTTAGAATATTTTATCTTTATGTTATATGGAAACCTTTAAAGAATCATTGACGGTGGTTATGGAAGCATCATAAAAAGTAACCCTAGACAGTGTCTCTTCTTACTATAACCTATTATCTTCAAGTACATATAGAGGCTCCTCAATAGATGATAATAAAATCTCATTAACAAACTTGACTATCTTCACATACATACCCTCATTTAATAACCCATGTAATAAAGTAAGCCCACAATGAGATGAAATATTAATAATACTTGATATTTGAGAGTGTAAGCTTATGTGATCCATATCTAATTTAATCAGAAATTTTCTATAAAATCACATAAGAAACTGAGAAACGATGTGTTTCGAACTACTTAGTGTAGTTGTTGATCCGTAAACTTCCATGGATATTCCACTAGACATTTTTCACAACAGATCTGATAAAAATATATTTAAAAATATCAAATCTACACTATTAGGGATTTATTTTTATTTAGATTTATAGATATGTAGATTATGGTTAATTTCATATGCATGCAGATTAAAATTATGAAAAAAAATAGAGAATAGGGAAATACAAGCTCACAAACCACGATTGACATAGGATAATACATGGGAAACCCTTTTGGGAGAAAACCTAGTTGGAAGGTTAGGTCGCTCTACTCTCTTTCTCTGAACAAAAAATGGTTGTGAGTACAAATAAGTATGGACTATGTCCTATGGGCTACTACAATTAAAAAATACTCTTTATGTGCTCTATATCCTGTCCCTCTCATATATTTTTTATCATCTATGGAATAAATACACTCGAAAAGAATGGATCCCTTTTTCCTCATAGTCGCTCGGTTATAACACAACACAATAACATACTAGTGGTTAGGTTTGAATACCTAAATTATTAAACAAAGTTACAATATGGACTCCTCTAGAGTATTTTTCATCATAATCATGTGTCTATCCAATTTTCCATTAATAATGGGGGTTTATGAGGCATCCTCTCGAATTATGGTGGTGAAAATAAGAAGATCAACTTATGAGTGACATACCTTTTTCATATGAACTCTGATTGAGGTGATTCTTGCACCGCTGGAAATGTCTCCATGTGTAGAATGTGATAAAAATTTTTGCAATAAAGTGGAAATTTTTTACAAAAAAAAAAAGGTCATTTGATGCCTCAAAATTCTCCTAGAAGGTTTAGACCTCGATTTTCCAAAGTGTGTCCTGCTAGTAAAAATGGTCTTGTGAGTTGAATCCTTCACTTTTTCCACTCTAAAAGAATCAAGTTGGATGAAAAATTATATAATGATCCAATCCAGATCAATTTTAAAGTGGGGAAATAGACTTCTGAATGGTAATGTCAGAACCAAAGAGAGATTCTTTCTCAACTATTATACAATCCATATCTTTTGGGAGGGACTAATCCACTGCAAAATGTTTTGAACATTGGAAAATGAGTGCTCTAAATATAAACTAAATAACTAGTAATAATTAAAAATGGAAGCACCTGACACTTGAATCATTATAGATTATGTGGCCATTAATATCTTATATGTGCAACTAGCAAGTATTAGGGCATATTGTAGCTCAATATTGTAGCTTAACACCTAACCCTTCCACTTATTTTTCACATCATTATAAAAATATTTTTCCTTTCAGCTTATGTTCAAGTTTATTGAAGAATTTCCAATAATATGTATGGTGCATGGAAATTCCTAGTAAAATTTTATACCCCCAACCATCAACAAAGTTATTTATATAGTGTCTCCTTAATGAGATAGAATGGTAATTTCAAGAACTTGAATCTATATTAATCTAAATCTCATAGACAAACATATAATTATCGACAATGTTAAACCATAGCTTCCCTGTATGAACATCATTGAAGTGCTTAGGGACTCTAATGGATATGTCAGTGTTTGTGATAATATTTTTATACCACTATGTGAATGTTTTCAAATTGAAAGACTAGTTTTGAATATCCTTCATATCCCTCCATGGTTGACGTTATGTGGCTAGAATATTCATTCCCTAACATACTCTATAACAATTGGAATAAGGATATGAACGATTCTAGCCACATAACGTCATTCAATACCAATAACAACAACCCTTGACCCTTGTTATTCTAGCCACATAACGTCAACCATGGAGGGATATTAAAGCCAAAACTCAAGGGTGATCTATTGTTGATAAAAATGAAAATCATGGTCTTTGGTTGCATGAAATGTTGAAGTTCTCCAACCGATTGTATAATTTTAAATATAATCATTTTTCCATTATTATATTCATTTTTGCTACATAATTTTTAGACGTGTGTTAATGAAATATATACAATTGTTAATCAAAAAGAGATAATTGCGAAAGAAGTATGCTTATTCCTTAATTTTGAATTTTAGTATGATTTAGAATATGCATTGCATTATGTAAATTTCCAAGTGGAAATTTCCCCGAAAAGGAAAAAAATATTAGAGCTCAAGTTTCCATGGGTTATTTCACAAAAAATTGGGCCTCGAGAGAAGAAGGAATAAGCTTCCAATGGTCGAAGTATGTCAAAGGTGGTATTAGAGCCTAGGTTGTAATATCGGGCTTGTCTAGGAAAGCAATAAATATGATGTACAAAGGCTGTGGGTGAAGTTTTTGAAAAAACACTAGTAAGAGGGTGTATACCATTTTCTTGTTAAATTTCTTGAGTGGGATTGAGGAAATTAAAGTCGAGGTTTAATTTTTTTCAATTTTTACGCTTTCCTAGACAACATTAGGCTAAGAATTGGTAGACATGCAATTGCATGCATTCCATGGAGAATTTGTAGAGGTTTGGGAAAATCACAAAATTTTTGATCAATTTTCTAAGAATTTTGTGAAAATTGGTAAATAGGGGGTTGAAGTGCAAGTCATATGGGTGACCAACCATCGATATATGAAAAAAGTACATTTAATGTTAGATATCAACTAGAAGCACCCATCATGATTGAATTTTAATAGGCTGAGGTAAGGGAGCATTGATTCGTAAACTTTCGTGGATATTCACTGGAAAGTTTGTCACAAAAGATTTGATAATATTATGTTAAAATTCTAAATTAAGGGAGCGTTGATCCTTAAACTTTCGTGGATATTCCACTGGAAATTTCATCACAAAATATTTGATAATATTATGTTAAAATTCTAAATTTTTACATGATTACAGTTTTATTAAACTTCTATATATATAAATAAAATTTTAATTAGTGGATGCATGCAAATGGAAATTACACAAAAAAGTGAAGAACGAAAAAAATAATCTCATGCACACACATAATACACAAGATATTCTTTGGGAAACCCTTTTGGAAGAAAACCCATCTGGAAGGTGAGGTCATTTCGCTCTCTTTCTCTATCTGGAAATATGGTTGTAGACACAAAGAAGTAATGCCTATGGCCTGTGGGCTACTACAGTGCACAAACCATCTCTGTGTGCTCTACTTCCTATCTCCCTTGGATATATTTTCTCAGCTATGGAATAAAATTCTCTCAAAATAATGGATTAATTGGGCATATGGCAGTAGGTATCATGGTGGTCATAGGTCAGATAGATATGACACAATCAAAGATGTCAGGCTCTTGGAAACTCTAGATATGAGAGGTGATAAACATAGGTACTATTCTAGTTCAGGGTCTAACAAGAATTATGCTCATAATCATTATCATCCTTACAGGAGGAGTGAAAAGGGATATTTTTTGGATGATTTTAAGAAATAAAATACACCTACATTTGATGGAGAGATGAAGAAATCATAGGGTGCAGAAGTTTGGTTGCTTGGAATGAATAATTTCTTCAGGTTACATTATTACTCAGAGAACATGAAGGGTAGAATATCTACATTTAGTCTTAAAGGTAAATAATATATATGGTGGGAAGATGTAAATAACATCATAGATATTTATGAGGAGGAGTTGAATTGGAGTGAATTTGAGAGACTATTCAGGAAGAAGTACATATCAGAGAGATACTATGATGACAAGGTAAAAGAGTTTTATGAGCTAAATATGGGATCTATGACTCATGAGGAGTACACTTGCATATTTATGGATTTTTTGAGGCATGTTCCTTACCTCAAAGAGGAAAAGGAAAAGATTAAGAGATTCATCAGTGGGTTTTCGATAGCATTCAAAGACATGTTTGAGTTTGATGAGCCTAGATCATTGGAGGAGGCCATCCAGAAACTAAAGCAGTGTTATGAGAAATTGAAGTGCATATTTGAGACTAAGAAGGATTGGAAGGGCAATGCTAAGAATAAAGGAAAATGGGACAAGAAGTGAGAAAGACTTCCAGATACAGGTAAAAAATAGAATGTCACACCACCTAAGAAGTTTAGTACATATGGCAAAGGATAGGAGATTCAATCTGAGAGAGAAGAATAAGAAAGAAAATAAGGACCCAGTGTAGTGTTGTAATTATGGAGGAGATTTTCGTAGCAGAACTTGTCCACAACGTAAAGGTGGTAGATCATAGATATATAGTGCCCAGGAGGCACAAAAAGTGGGAGATGTTGGAAAAAGTATTCGTAAGATCTATGCAGTGCTAGATAACAGGTAGGAATATCACTAGTCATCTATTATCGAGATCGAAAGTAAGATTTGTGATCCAGTTGTTTCTATTTTTATTGACCCTGGATCTAATTATAGCTATGTAAATCCTAACCTAGTGGATAAGTGTGATTTGAATAAAAAATTACATGCAAAGCCTTGGTTAGTGTTGTTGGCTATAGGTATAAAGAAGCGAGTTCATAATTGGGTAAAATATTGTGCATTTGAGTTAAATTATATGTCTGCATTAGCACATTCAAATTTATTTCCATTGGGTTCATATAGTATGCTATTGGGTATGGAGTGGTTGTATCTTCATAGGACAAAGGTGCATTGTTATGACAAATCCATTGGTGACAAAGTTAAGGAATTTGAGGATGCATATGCTTTGAGTAGGTACCCAATTCTACAACAGTTTCATGACGTATTTCCCATAGGGATTTTATATTTTCCATCTCACAGGGAAGTAGGTTTTTTTATTGAGTTGGTACCAGGGGCAACACCAACATAAAAATCACCTTACAGAATGAGCACACCAGAATTGGTAGAGTTAAAGCTATAGTTGAAGAGAATGTTGGAAAAGGGATACATTAGGCCAAGAGTAACTCCATGGGGTGCACCGGTATTATTTGTGAAGAAAAAGGATGGTACTCTTAGGATTGCATTGATTACAGGTAGTTGAACAAAGTGGCCATCATGAACAGGTATTTGTTACCAAGGATTAATGACTTTTTCGATCAGTTCAAGGGAGCAGGAGTGTTCTCGAAGATTGATATGAGATCCAGATATCTTCAGGTACACATTAAATAAGAATAAATCTACAAGACAACTTTCCAGACTAAGTATGAGAATTATCAGTTTGTTGTATGTCCTTTTGGTTTGAGTAATGATCTAACTACTTTTATTTCCTTGATGAATAGTGTGTTGCATCCTTATATGGACAAGTTTGTTAGTCTATTCATTGATATATATTGGTATATTGTAAGAATGGTGAAGAACATGCTGAACATTTAGTAATAGTGTTGAGATTGCTAAGAGAGCATTAGTTATATGTTAAACTTAGAGAATGTATTTTCTTTCAAACAAAGGTACATTACTTAGGACATGTTGTCTCAAAAGAAGGAATAAAATTAGATCCATAAAAGATAAGGGCTATCATGGAGTGGGAAGCTTCTATGGATGTGGATGAGGTAAGGTCATTCATGTGGTTAATAGGTTATTACAAGAGGTTCATCATGTACTTCTCAAAAATTTCTTATCCTATCACCTCATTGCAAAGGAAAAGTACAAATTTTAAATGGATATAGTTAAATAATTTTTTCAATGTTGACACATGCTCCAGTGTTAAATACTGCAAATCGAGACAAAGTGTTCGTGGTATGTACAAATTATTGTATGAGAGGGCTTGGTGGAGTCCTTATGTGGGAAGGACAAGTGGTATGTTATAGGTCACAGAAACTAAATAAGCATGAGTAGAACTATCTGACACATGATCTTGAGTTGGCAACGACAATTCATGCATTGAATATGAGGAAGCACTATCTTATGAGAAGATGATTTGTTTCCATGAGTGATCACAATGGATTGTGGTATCTATTCTACCTATTGAATCTGAACACCAGGCAAGCTAGATCATTAGCCATGATCAGCGTGTTCGACTTTGAGATCAGGTATATTAAAGTTAAAGATAATAGGGTTAAAAATTCTCCTAAAAGGGAGATACAAGTTAATAATATAGCAACTATGAGTTCCTATGGGAAAAATCTATAGGATAGGATGTTGAAGGAAGCTTAATAATATATCATGTTTATGGAGCTTAGGCACAAATTGAAGTAGGGTATAGGTACAGGTATAGTTACATGTAGTGGTACAGGTATAGGTACAAGTATAAGTGCATAGTTTGTGGACTATCGTATCCTAGTTGATATGAAATAGATTTGAAATAATACTGAACTAGAACTAACTATTTTCCAACAGTGAATTGATTGTTAACTTAATCACCTAGTGTGGAAAACTGAAGGAAATAAATTGATTTTATGACTTAATCCATAACTTAAGAAGCACAATTAAACATGAATTTTCAGCAAAGAACAGAGATAGAAGACAAAAAACATTGATTACGAAGTTCATCTCAGGTGGACTACGTCTCTGAGTCCAATTTCAAGATGGGTGTTCGTTTTATTAGGATTGATCCAAGGAAGTATTTACATAGAAATATGCCAGATTGAACATTCTCACATGCACCTCTGGTCTCTGTCAATAGAAATCTCTCTCTCCTAGATTTCCAATGCCTATCTTTGTGCCTAATTCTACCTCTGGATGACCAAAATACACTTGAAATAAAAACTTCCCCTCTCTTACAGAAATCTGAATACAAGCCTTCAAAATCACCCATTTTTCATCATGAGCAATGGGGAGTAAATTTATAACGTAATGCAGGTTCAATCTTGAACTCCCTGAACCAGAAATGGAATATGGTTGAATGCAAATTAATGTGGTTGCTCTCAGTCATGTAAAATTGGGACACCTTAGGGATTAGGTGACATGGTGGATAAATTAAAATCATAGCACATAACAAATAAAACCCACAATAAAACCATAATATAAAAATAACCCGACATTTTCTGCAAATGATGGAAACAACCTGACTGCATGTGACTAGTGCTTCGGTGGTCTGGTGACTGGCTACCACCTTGCAGGTTAGGTTTTTAGTTTCGTCAAACAGTGTAACTGTGCACTAACTCCGCATGTGACAAATTCACATCCCAACGGTTGCGGACTCTGTTCTGCGGTCACCTTCCAAAACTGCGCGGTGGTCTTAACTGTTGTGTCTGATTGTTCACATCTCCTCCCACGGTTAAATCCCAATGCGATTAACTAATATGTAATATGGTATTTACATAGGTTTATAACCATATCACTGAAACCATAATTTAACATTGTTTTATATGGTTTGCTCTATCACCATAGATTTGTGTGTGCTTAGTTTTACACCTTAGGTTTAAGACTTTAGGTTAGGAATTAGGTCTTACCACCATAGGTTTAGGCATATTGCATAGGTTTAACACCATTACATAGTATTTTCACCTAGTTCCTTTAGCATAGGTTCCACTTAGCATAGGTTTAGGACCATGACATTACAATTTTCCACATAATGACATAACCATAAAGTAACTTGCACCATACTTGAAGACACTCATCGGATCACTGAAGAAACTAAAGACTGAACTGGACTTCACTGAACTTATGTAAGATCCTCCTGTATCAACAACAGATGGATTGATCGAGTTTAGAGATATGATATATGTGTTAGATAACAGTAAAATAAAGAAGGTGATATTGAGTGAGTTTCATGTGAAACCGTATTTAGGTCACCTAGACTATCAGAATATGTTGAAAACAATAAAGAAGTTTTACTATTGGTTGAGTTTGAAGAAAGATATAGCATATTTTTTGGCTAGGTGCTTGTATATTCAATAGGGCAAGGCAAATTGCAACGATGCAAATGGACTACTATGGCCGATTATGATTCCAAAGTGGAAATGAGAGGTCATTTCCATTGAATTTATCATAGGTTTACCAAGGACATCTAGACAACATGATTCCATCATGGTTGTGGTGGACAGGTTGACAAGGGTAGCACTTCATTGTAGTGAATTCTACATACTCAACAAATGATATACCATAGCTCTTCATCAGGGATGTGGTCATATTTCATGTTGTTTTGTTGTAGGTGTCATTAAACACCAAGGATGGTGTTCCCCCAAGGGGAGAATTCTGTAATAACCCTAGAGAAACTTCCATGTAATAAAAGTTAATAAAGGAAAAATAATAACCAAGGTCATGGTACATGTATTCCAAGCTGAATGTTGGGAAAAACATACTAGTGTGGGTGTTCATCTGGTTTATTATGGCTATGGAAATTGGAAAAGGAAATGACTAAGTATTTGGAAAGGAAAAGTGGAATTTATTGGCATTTATTTATGAAAATAATGGAAAATAGGAGAAAATGGAGGTGAAAGGTCACAGGTTGCATGTGAGGAGGAAAATGAAGTAAAATAATGGGAAAATGAAGAAATTAGAGGCTTCATTAATAAAAATTCTTCTGAGGATTAGTTCACATACTTTTGTCAATTCAATTTTGGAGATCTCATTATATTCTCTCTCTCTCTCTCTCATACCCTTGTACTAGTGCAAACTCATACTAGCACACATGCACCCACATATATAAGGCTACAACCTTCACTCATTCTCCATCTCTTACTGGAAGGGATATTCAACCCCTTGATCTCATTTACCAACAACCATTGGAAGGGAGCTCCAACCCCATGATCAGATCACCAGGTACTACTAGTAGGAAGATTTGAATTCCTCACTGAACCCTTCAACCCTTAGCACCATCATGGACCACATTTCATAAATATTCACATTGGATCCACCTACTTCAACACATTACAACTTGTAGGAAACTTTTCATCAAATTTTCTGACTGGACTCACTACCATCATTTAAGCCCAATAAAATATATCAAAATTGAAAAATGATCATTATACCAAATCATTCAACCAATCACCGAATCATCGAATCAAACAACCACTGAACCAATAAATCATTGAACGAAACAATCACTCAACCAATCACCAACTCAAATCCACCAACCTCTTCTTAAACACTCAAAATAGTGAGATCATTGTAACCAGAACATCAATATTGAACCCAAAACACAGCATCAACCTAATGAATCAACTGCAACCCTGATCAATCCTATGAAAAAGTATGTACGCTACTTTCTTAAAAAAACCTACATATATATGCACTTTTCATGAATGCAACCTGCGTACATATCCCAACATACAAAATTCTGAACTACTGTCAATCTGAAGCAGACAATGAATTGCACACAAACATACTGAATCATTCTGTCAAATCACAGATCTTTGAACCCCATATAGTTAGTTGCATCGTGGAAATTCTTCAACAAGTCAATACTCAATCAATTTAACTTTAGACATCACTATTAAGCCCATATCAACATGAAGGCTTCATTGATAGACAAAAGAAATACAACAAGGCTAATTAGACTAATTAGACATATTTTCAGCAGAAACCCTAAATTTTCTACATGCTTATCATAAAGCTTTTTTGTGTGTATATGTGCTTTTTAGGAATGAAACTAGTGTATAGATCTGCCCATACTACAGAATTGATATTCTACTACTCAAAAGAGAAGTCGCATTTGTACGCGCATTTTTAGAGATAAACCCATGTATAGATATGCAATTTTCAACTTATATTTGCGTTGCACTTCAAAAATTCAGACATACCCAAACCATGACATTCAAAGAAATAAACACACATCAAATCATATATCTAGTCAACCCATAAGCAGATCATAGAATGCATATTCATTTCAGGTCTAATGATCTTAATCCATCATTGTATTATCGGGTGCATGCTTATTTTAGAACAACCACTCAGCAATAACCAATGCCATGCATATATACTTTAGAGTGAAGTATTTATTCATCACACATTACTTGCACACCTCTATCACTTTGATCTTCTCCTCCTTATATAGATTGGGCCTTATCTAATAACACAAGTCAAAACCACACATGTGTTGATGGTAATCCTTGAAAAGATCAAATAGTCATTACTACGTTCAATATTGTGGGAAAATACCATGGTAAGGACCCTTGGTATTTAGTAAACCATAGTGAATAAAATGTACACAACTTTGCTTCATAAAACTTATGTACATGAATTTTCTTCACAGAACCTGCGTATACACGACTTCTCTTCATCATACCTACATATGTACATGGTTTTTCTTCACAGAACCTTCATATATGTCACTTCTCTTCATCATACAAGCATATGTACATAAATTTGCTTCATAAAAAATTTGTATACGTGACTTCTCTTCATCATACCTGCATATGTACACCTCCTTTCTTCACAGAACCTGTGTATACATGACTTATATTCATCATAATTTTGTAAAATAATGTTATTTATTTCTCTATCACATATGAACTAGCCTATAGAGACATCCTATTGACATCTTGATCAAGTACATTGTTATAAAATACAACTCATCGATTAGGTTTCCATCAAGGAAAACACATTACACATAATGCCAATATTATTGGCATGTATAGCATATGCATGTGGTTTCTTGGTCATGATATATCATTGGCATGGAGGATTTCTTAGATTGACAGTGGATTTTCCTAGCCTTTCCATTTCCTCGATAGCAATGGTCTTGTGTGTTCATTTAATTATATTTTTTTCTAGTTGATTCTCATGTTCCTTTAGTTGTGGGTTGAGTTACCAGTTCCTAGAGACTTGGTTGGACAAACTCTCTCGAGCACTATAACAGCTTGGGTTGAGTTACTAGCCTTGGAGCCTTGGTTAGGAAAACACTCAGGAGCCCTTTTTGGGTTGAGTCACTAGTCTCGGAGCCTTGGTTACACAAACACTCTAGATCATAGTAGCAGTTGTGGCTTGAGTCACTATTCGTGGAGCCTTGGTTGAAAAAAACACTCTGGAGCCCTGAACAGTTTGGTTGGAGACCAATTTGGTGATGATTTGTGATGTCCGACTGTGAGGTGGAATCATTGGTTGAGAATTGATGTGATTGGCCTCTGGAAGCTCTAGTTTTTTTTTTTATTGACTTGTTTTTTGAGATCCCGCATTCATGCTCGGAATATGTCAAAAGGGTGACTGGCTGAAGAGAGATCTTGCTCAACCATTTCTATGGTTTAGTGGTACACATAAGTCCCATACTTGGTTTCATTTTTATTATGGAAATAAGAGATTTTTTCCTCTTATATTTTTGGGTAAATATTCCTGTCGTTATGTGGCTTATATGGTTGTTATATGCTTTTCATTTCTAATGTTTATATGTTGGTTATGAATGTGTTCTATGACAATGATGATGCATGGATATCATCATGTTTTGATTTGTAAATGAATGAAAAATGTATCTATGACCAAATAGATGATAATGAAATTAATGTGATGAGGCAACAATGCTTCTTAGCGATTCTCGGATAACTATGAGACCCTTATGCTCATATCTATTGTTTAGACCTGTAGATTACATATTTGTGACATGTTTGATGAAACACATGTCATGGCTAGTATGGTTCCAGTCAATTCCTTATTTAAGTGATTTAATTTACATCATTATTCCATTGGTATTTTTAATTTCTATAAGTGTCATGGAGTTCTAGGCAGTGACCTGAGCCCTCGGCCTGAAAACAATGCACATAAATTGGGGTCACAGGCATAGAACTACTGGGAAAAGTCCCTGGTCCCAAGCATTCCCATGTTGTGTGAGCGACTGGAGGTTTCCAATCATACTCTTTCCCATGCCAAGGGAGTGAATAGGGGATTGATTCATTGAAACATTAGTCTGTCTAAGCGGCTAGCTTCCTAGAAGGTTTGGATGGCTCCTGGGTGTCCTGATGCGGACGTACAAGGTTTGTGTTGTTGTGTTTCGTAGATTCCAATTCCTTAACTAACACATAAGGATTTGATTCATATCATAGTAACTCTTCATCACGTGTTTATCACATTTGGCTGGTTACTTAGGTGGATGTGGGAGGAGGGTGTTACATAAGGTTTAATGTACTAGAAAGAAAAAACCATGTTTTCATCCAAGTCGTGATGTGGAATAATATTCCTTTCATGAGTAATGCTCCACGCAATGGTAAATGAGTTAATGCATTGTCATTTGCTTGTTTTAGAAGTCATTTCTCTCCATAATATACACATTTTTTTTATAGGTATCCAATATAAGTCATCTTTGTGCCACTCCCAGCTTTAAATGCATAACACTGGAAGTAGTAAATATGGCCTACAAAATTAATGCACCAGTGCTTCATGCTAATCGATGTTTGTTAAAATGGTTTCCTTAAATCAACGAGTATTTGTGATGAGGGTTTTTACCAGTCTAAGGTTAAAAAAATTTACACTAATCGATTTGGGGTCATTTGGAGTTCTACTATTGTGGTTTCCACTGTAACTATTGTGTTAAAGTGAATATTTGGAAAGAAATTCCTTGAGCTACATTGTGGGACATTGTTTCCTTCCTCTCCAGTCAATGCCTCAGTTCAGTGGTAGGTTGACTACATTTAATTATATATTCAAATGCATTTTACAAGGTTAATTACACATTGTTTTTTCCATTTCAACCGTGTTCATGCAATTATTACCTCTCTTGGTTCATTTCTTTTGACAAATATTTTTCTATAAGTGTCATTACCCATATCCTTTCCTTTATAGTTCAAAACCCTACTTCTTCTTATGGTTTTTGTCAACATTACAAAGGAAATATTTTCATAAAGGGAAATGTTTCTAAATGACCCCGATTTCACCTCATATTCAAATGAGTCTCCCTATGAATTACTCAGTTCATTTTTAGAACACTTGTTTCAATTCTAAATCCATCATGCATAATTTTTTCCCCAGTTTAATCAATACATGTGCCTAAATGTAAAAAACCATCAAAAGTATTAACTCAAAGTCTCTTTAAATTTCCTTTCGACTAAATATTTGTTTCATGCACATTCCCTTCGAATAAAATCCTCACTCAACATGCAAGAGCCACTATGTATTTCACCTATTAGACTACCCAAAATTTCCCTTTTCTATTAATGTATCTAATTGACCTTTGTTTTTCCCCATATTGTCTCCATGAGGCTCAAACCCCCTCACAAAACCCTAATTATGAATAAATATATATAAGAAAAACATAAAAAGGGGAGTCATTCACCAGTACTAAAACAAATTGTGATTATGAATATACAAATAAATAAAATTTTGGTCAAAATAAGGCATGAAAGAACTAAATATTTGAATTGCACAAGTTGATATTTTTTAGAAAGCGACCCTTTTTTGGAAAAATTATGATTATACTAAGAAATGACACATGAGTGAGTAACTTCATCTCAATAAGGGCCAATTTGCAAAAAAAATCGTGGGTTCAAATGCCTCTGTCCATTAGGCCTCATTTGCCTCTTTACCCACTTAAAACCTTGTTAAATCAATCTTCATCTTACTCACATTAAATTAAATATTGATCTTTATATGAATGCATGCTTATATTGTAGTAGTTTTAAAGGGAAGTGAGCTAATGTGTCAAATTGCTTTGTTTTGTTTGTTGTTGTTAACATTTTCACTGATTTTTAGAAATATTTTCCATTTCACGAAGGTCTTGTCGAGGTCGAGGAAGGGGAAATAAACCTCCTCTCTAGTGGGACACAAGAAAAAACAATAAATTTCATTTTTATATACATTTTAATATCGATTCTAATGAGTTCTAATAGCTAAAAACTACATGGAATTTGTACCTTGGGTCTCCTAGTTTTGTATGTTTCCCCTATCTATCAAAGTAGTGTCACCCCTCCTCTGAGGCCTCACCCAAACATCCATGAAATCCTTGATCAACAACCTGAATATAATACTTGGAATATCATTAATGGCTCGAACCCTATTCCAGATCCACCTGCTGTTGAGGACATGGGTTGAGTAAATGTTATAAACAACTTAATCTATCATGTCTTCGCTCATTCACATTATCCTATTACACATACATTTTCCTTATTCAATTTTCAAGAATGTATCCGCTCATACTGCAAGCACACATATCAGCCTTGCTAATGCTTGTAATAGTAAATAAGTTAATATTTCATGTCCTCCTTCTAAATCCATTAATATTTGAGCCACCACATATAGATCCTGTCAACCCAATCTTGGAAATGACTATTCCTGAAACTACACATCCAGAACCAGGCCCTATATAATTTACAACTTCTTCAACAAATGGGTCCAATAAACAAAAATAGATCGGCACTAAGAAACCTGCCTTTTCCATGGATAAATTATTATCTAAAGCAAATAATAACTCAGTTGTTTTTTCATATAAGTTTTACTTTCCAACTTCTAATTTTTATTTTCTAAAAATGATTTAACTTTGGTGGTAGTATATGGTTATTTTGGATGGTGAAAATATGTGGACATTATGCACTTTTTGGAACATAATAATATGTGTGTGTGAAAGTTGACTTTTGATGGAGTCAATTTTGATTAACCATTTTGAAGTGATCCATCTCTAGGATCATATGGAAATTTATAATGCATATTTTATTTTAATGATTATATGAAATATCATAATGTTTATGGATGTGAACCCTCCATCGTTTTTGAGTCATGAGATAACCCCTATTTTTTAGGATCCCAACATTTAAATGTTTTCCCTTTTACATATTTGAGCCTTTGATTAGTTAATCAAATAAAATAACAAGGAAATGATACATAATTGTCAATGGAATTTATTCAGGCTACTGGTATCTGTTAGAGAAAGGAAAACACGTTCCTCATTTTTTACATAAAATTGGTATGATATAATTTGATTCTTTAATTTTTGGGAATTTGATTTATTGATTAGATATTTTTATCTCATAGAGTCCTATCAACATGTCTTATTTGGAATAGT
This sequence comes from Pinus albicaulis, assembly GCA_034641835.2. Taxonomy (NCBI): domain Eukaryota; kingdom Viridiplantae; phylum Streptophyta; class Pinopsida; order Pinales; family Pinaceae; genus Pinus; species Pinus albicaulis. The sequence goes on along the minus strand of CM076581.1, from coordinate 1,115,949,592 downwards.
AGCACTCATGAGATTTGAAGTATTACTTTCTATGAAAGGTATCTTACATTTTGGTCATTATGATTTAAATTTGCTGCATACTAGTTAGTATTTATATATTGATCTCTTGTGCAGTAACATTCATTGCTACTTGCATTTGACTAATAGATTCATGAAAACATAGTTATTTGTCAAGAAGTTCATAATGCAGATTTGTTGATCTGCAAAGTTGATTTTATTATATCTCAACAATATTTTAAGTAACTCAATGAAGCATCCCTTTCTTATCTTGCCATCTTATTTTTTATTCTTATTATTTCTGTTATTTACCCATTTTATTGTTGTATCTTTTGTAATATACATTGCATATTTGTTGTTGATAATTTTTTACTTTAAACACAAACAATGAAATTGAATGGGAAATATTCTACATTAATTTATTTCATTATAAATGTTATTCATGTTGAAATATTTCAATTAGTACCATGTTTAAAGCTTTCTTTATTTTCTCATGTGTACCATATTTATACATTGTTATGTACATACAATTTTTTTTTTTTAATTTGTGTTTTATTTTGTTTACTCACTTCAAAGTTGTAACATATGTTTGAAATGATATAAAATAAATTATTGTTCCCAATTTTCTTCGTTTAGGCAACCAAGAATTTTAAAGGTTGTATACAAATTTTCACAAGCATCAACATCTACTTTGTCAACCATATTAGGGAGTGTATGTTAGAAATATTGCGAGAGGAGCGGGAGGGGCAGGGGAGGGGTGAACCAATATTTCATTTCAATTAATATTCAATTGTAAATTTTGAAATTTATACACAATTTTCCATGAATCAACACGGGTGTGTCCATGATTTTAATGAACACAAAAGGTGTATATGTTAGTTACTTGATTTTTCACAATTTTACATAGTTATTTGAATCATTATATAATTAGCCATACATTAAACAATAGCACATAATCAAAACATAAACATATAGGGACACCGGGATTTTAGGTGGAAACCTAATTAGGAGAAAACCATTTTTGTTATCTTCTCTATATTCTTTCTCAGTTATAAAGAAAATATGTTTACATCTTTCACTGGCGCAGACCCTTACTAGTGCACAAGATCTTACCTGAAGGAGGAAACAACCTCTAGAAATTCTCCAGCTCTGACTAGAAGGAAGAGACTACTCCTTGATCAAGTTTACGGACTCCTACCAGAAGGAAGATCCTACTCCCTCATCAATTTTATCGAATACCACCAAAATTAAGCTCCTACTCCCTCACTGAAGGCTCCAACACTCATTACCTCTGTGGAACATGTTTCAAAATCTTTCACACAAGATCCACCTAACTCAAAACCAACACAAAACCTGCAAGCCACATTTCATCCAATTTTCAAACTGGACCCACACTTGTCATTATGCTTAATCACCAAATACCAATAAACCTATTTGAAACCAAACATTAATCAAACAAATATTCTCAATATATATATCTGAATACCATGATGTATCACCCCTTTGCAACCAAATCAATGATATACCAAGACAAACTCTTTGCTCGTCAAGCAAGACAAACATTTTACAATATCAAGTCAAACTACCAAATTCTAACCTCATACTCATTTATGCAATCATTACCACATTGTGCAATATTACTGTTAGAAACAAACTCAAAATAGCATCATCAATAAGAAACCATGAGGATAATAGCATTAGCTTCAATGAAAGATAAATAATAGAATTATTCTCATCATATTTGTAAGTATTTTTCCTCTACCCTATATACAAACTCTACAAAAACCTTTTTCATACAAAACTTTTTCCATTAGAAAATATACATGAATGTCATCAAAGAAACACATTTATGTATGCATTTACTATGTAGAATAACAATGTACATATATCAATTCATTATTCTCATTCTTTTTATCAAATAATGGAAACAAGCCATACATCACAGTGACCTCATCAAGCTCTGACATTCATCAACCAATAGTAGAAATGACCATATTCAATAACAAGTAGCAATATAAATCAAGTTTCATTTACTCATACAATATACATGGTTGTTCTGAATAATATCTGCATATGTACATGTTATTAAAGAATACAACTAATGTACATATCTCAAAAAAAAATAAACATTAAACCCTCTTCACAAATATAATGTTAGAAAAAACATTATGTATATTACTATGTTTCACAAGTCTCTGTATACACTATCGAATCAACACACTAATATTTGCAGTAAAAAAAATCAATGACAACATTATACATGATGTGAATCAAACAAATGTTAGTCTTTACAAAACCTCCTTGGTCTGCAACACATAATCAACCCTCTGATCATTGCATTCTCATAATCATATTTGTACTAAAACATGCTTTTATGGAAATCAAACCATCAATTCTAGTATATGTTTTTGCAAGATGGTTTGATGGTTTTTCAATATTCAAATTCTTCAATATATTTCAAATGAAAACTATGACCAAACTACCAATACATTTCCTCATCCTCTGCAACACCTTTATAAGCATGAATATGACCTGAAACACTTCAGTAAAATCTTGAAACACCTATACAATAATTAAGAACATCCTCCATCCATGATCTAGCTGAGCACATAAGTTCTAAAATTAATCATAATGTGACATAATGTGATAAGAATGTATGACATAACCATGAAGTAGACATAAAGGATAACACATTAGCCATAATGCCAACAATATCCCCCTTTGGACTTTATGTCCACCTCCCTCATAAAACCAAGTCCTTCTCTCCCCCTTTGACATCAAGGGAAAAGGGAAGAACCAAGCTGAGAGAAGTACTCCCCCCTGACATGCTCAACACTAATTATTGATCTACTGATGAGAATGAAGGAGTGCAGCTACAAGATATGACAATAACCTTTCATACTGACCATTCTCCCTCAAAGCATATAATGGAAATTCAATATAAGTACAAGGATTTAAGAATAAAATACATGGTTGTACATATGACTGATACAAACTTCTTCTCTAAGAATGGCTATCATCAATCAATGAATCTATGAACCCAATTTTACATACATCATCCAAAGTAATAGGGTTACATCATTGACATACATCAAATATAATACCCCATACATATTTGAATTCACAAATTTGCATAATCGCGTGTCTCCAATTTCAATGCACAATGATGACACATCGATATAACAAATACACGGATTCCATTGAAAATAACAATATAGCATATTATATCACATCGTTACTCTCCATAAAAAACAGAAACATTTGTGAAGTTCTCATCAGCACATAAATGAATATCTTTTGCAGCATCTAAAATCCTCTCAAGTATAGCAACAATAAATAATTTATCAACAATATATCATATACCAACCAACACCATCAATCAACACTCTATAGTTGCAGCAAGATATAGTGGAAATATCATATATATCAATGAATATGTCGATCAACATAAAGGAGAATTGAAGAAGATTGATATATGCAACAAAAACAATAATATAGAATGATATAGTGTAAACTCATAACACACTCTTATGCAATCCCAAACATCAAATAGGAATCATCAACATTATACAACAAACCAATGTTAGAACAATAATTCAAACAATGAACTATTGGAAGCATATGAGGAGCTCCCCCGGAATTTTTACCACTCCTTCATCACCACAAAAGAAGATACATGATTGTTTAAGGTAAGAGTAGCATACATGCGTGTTTGCCCTTCATGAAAATCACGTATACAATGTAAAATGAAAAATTTGTTCAGGACAAAACAGCCACAACTCCCCCTAAACATGTCATATATTTTCCTGAACACGATAACTTTAGTAGATGCAACATTGGAAATATAAATCACCACCAAAATAATAATCTTAAATCATCATAAAATTTGAAGTGGTGAAATAACACACATGCATGACTCTCTATAATATCATGGACCTCTTTGCAACAACCTGATCTTGTGGACCTAATTGTTATCAAATTGTTATTTGTTCCACAAGCACTTTTGCAGTCCTTTTAGAAATATGAATCAGGTATAATAAACTATAGTGGGGACTATCTTCCCTTACTTTGAATATTAAGAAGAGGAGATTTACCTCTTATTTCTACCCAGATTTTTCTTTAGTACATATACTTTTGCTATATTTTTTAATCCTTTCGCAATAACCTTTCTAGTATCTTCTTCTATAATTTTGCATCCAATTGAGGTAAATATAACTACATTCCCTTTATTGTCTATTTGACCTACTCCCATGATATTCTTCTTTAGCCCATAAAAAAAATACATTAGTGGCTTCTGTATTTTTGACATCAAGATCAACTCTACCTTTTCCTATTACCTTTATCAGTGATATATTTACAAGAATTACTTTATCAACTTTTGATTTCTTTAGGGAGATAAATTTTCTCTTATTTCCAAACATGTGATGAGAGCATCTACTATCTATGTACCATTGATCTTCCTCTTCTACTATGCACAGAGTAAGGCCAAACTTCACTTGTTGTTCTTCCTTTTCTTTAATATGAATGCTTATGCTTCCATATTTTTCAGGTATTTCGATAAAAATCTTCTTGTTGGTTTCCTTTTTTTGATGGAATCTACTTGTTTTCTGAAATGTCTATATGAATTCATTGAATTTTTCTTGCATTATTTTGATACATGTCCAAATTTATTACATGTATAGCACCTTATGTGAACAGAGAAGGGGGCAAGAGAATCATAATATTTATGTTTAGTTTTTCTTTTAAATCTATATGGTCTACAATCTATAACTTTATGACTAGATAAATTGCATGTAAAAAATTACCTTTTAAAGAAACTTGAGTACATACAAATTGATGATCTTCTTGTGGAAAGACTATTTGCTTGAGATTTGAACAATCTATATATGCAATCAGTTGCAATGTGTCCAAAGTTGTGACAAATATAACATTCAATATCAATATTCAAAGGAGAATATAGATTGTTACTTATATTGATGTCATACTCATTGTGGGCGAATGATTTCCTTTGAAAATTCATTTTTGTTGGTTGCTGATTTAGTTGAATTTTTAGTTCTTTATCAGGATTTTCAAAGTTTTCTTTGTTATCCTCAAAATTGCTAGCACAAGCTTGTGAGTTTGATTCTCCCTTCACAGTGTCATTAAAACCAAGGCTTGATTCAATGGAGGGATACCTTTGAATGTTATGAATATTTTCCAATATCTTGGTGCTATTTTGAAATCTAAGATGTTTGTCCTTTTATACTATTTTATCGTTTATTAAGTTTACCTCGTCCTTTTTTATCTTTTTTTTCCTTCCAACTTTGTTCTTAATTAAATAATATCCTCTTTGCGCACATTTTATTATTCTTAAAATTATTGAAGTAGCTCCTCACTTTGTTTATTTGACTTTTCTAGATCAAATTTCAAAGAGATGGTCTCATCTTTAAGATGCTTCATCATTACATCCCTGACTCTGTTTTCTTCTTGCAAATATTTTATTAAAAAAATGATTTATTTTTTGTAGCCACACTCTTTTCACCAAAATTTTGCAATAAATTTTGTTGATCTTTATTCTCATTTGTGAAATTTCTAATATTCACTTCTAGGGCCACTTTCTTGCATTACTCTCAAGTTTTTGAATCATATTTCACTACAAAATGATTACCTTCACTTCTACCCAAAAGAAGAATCACACTTGATTCATTATCACAATCACTACATGAGAAAGGAAATGGGAAATAATTTATACAATGGTCATCATGTATAAAATAAAAACAAAAAACAGTACTTGGCATTTCCTGATCAATATCTTCATCATCCTTGATCAACAAAAAGTTGGTTTCTTCTTAATATAAAAATGTTTTTACTTGTTTCAGTATTGTTTTCCCTTTATCTATGATTTTTGATACTATCACTGCATTTGATGCATTACTTGCACTGTGAAAATTTTCCTGGATTGAATCCTTCCTTGGAGCTCCCCTCTTCTTATGCTTCTTTCCCATGTTCCCTGATACTCTCAACCGGTAAAACTTTACTTCAGAGACATGATCTGATACCAATTGTTAGAAACACTAAGAGGCAAGGTATTGAATCAGTATTTCGTTTCAATAAATATTCATTTTAACATTCATAAATTTATATGCAACTTTCCTTTAAGCAACATGCATGTGTACCCGCTTTTATTGAACACAAAAATCGTATATGCATGTTACTTGATTTTTCACAATTTTACATAGTAATCTGAATCATTATATCATTATCCATATATTATGTAGTAACCATGAGAATTATTCATTATAAGAGAAAATAAACCATAACATGTAATCAACACATCAACACATAGGGACACTAGGATTTTAAGTGGAAACCCAATTGGGAGAAAACCACCGTCCTTGTATTGTCTTTCTTCTTTCTTATTATAAAGGAAAAAAAAATACACCTTGCACTAATGCAAACTCTTACCAATGTGCAATATCATACCCATGGGAGGCTACAACCTCCATAAACTCTCTAGAAGGAAGCTACTACTTGTAAAATCTCTTTCGGTAATAATCACATATAATGGAACATGTTCCATTATATGTGATTATTACCGAAAGGGATTTTACAATTCTATATGGATCACAGAAGCATAGATTCTAAAAATATTGAAAGCTACTACTTCCTGATCTAGTTTATTGACTCCTAACAAAAGGAAGCTTCTACTCGCTCATAAAGTTCACTGGCCGCCGTCAAAAGGAAGCTCCTACTCTCTCACTAAAGGATTTAACCCTCAACACCTCTATGGACCATGTTTCAAAATATTTCACACTAGATCCACCTAACTCAAAGCCAATACAAAACTTGTAGGCCACATTTCATCCAATTTTCAAACCAGACCCACATCAACCATTATGCTCAATCACTGAATACCAAAAAACCTCCATAAAACAAAACAATGATCAAACAATTATGCTCTATTTGCATAACTAAATACCAATATACCAATCATCCCTTTGCAACCAAATCCAACTAAAATACTAAGCCTAATATCAACAACACTAACCAAGAAAAACTCTTTTCTCATCAAACAAGCCAAACACTATCCAATATCGAGTCAAACTACCAAATTCTAACCTCAAAATCATTTATGAAACCATTACCAAACTATGCAATACCATTGTTAGCAACAAACTCAAAATATCATCATTAATAGGAAATCGTGAGGACAATAAAATTAGTTTCAATCGTAGGAAAACAACAATATTTTTCTCATCAAATTTAACCCTTTGTCCTTTTCCCTGCATAGAACCTATGCAACAACCTTTGTTATAAAAAAATTTATCCATTAAAAAAAAATGTGTGACTGTCACTAAATAAACCCATATATCTATGCACTTACTATGAATAATAACAACATACATATCTCAATTCACTATTCTCATGTTTTTCATCAAACCCTGGCAACAAACCTGTTGTAGCGTCTACAACCACCCTCCAAAATTTTTCGTTTGGTTAGATTTTGGAGCCTGAACTTATTTTCACAGGAGCTCATCTTGCATTGTTATCAGGTATTCATGATTTGATTGATGTTTATCATTTATCTATGCTTATTTTTACTTGTTTTCCACTTAGTTAAATTTTCTAAGTCACAAGATAACTTCTTGTCTTAGTCTTGCACAAAAGTTCTAGGCTTGCCTCTAGAAATTCCGTAACTCGTGATGGAAATAAGCCTTGATAACTAGAATTGAGTAGTCATGAATGGAAGTCATTGTTGAGCTCAGAAAATGTGCAGTCATGACAAGCAACCCAACATCAAGCCCAAAAATTGTGTAATCCCTCACAAAGCTCAGAAACCATGCAATGCAGTGAACCAAAAGTTTCCTAGTTCCTAAAATTGCAGAATATTTCCCGATGATGTGCATGGAAAGTTTTTCTGTAGAAAATTTGAAAAATAAAAAATAATCCCTAAAATTTAGGGATATGTTTTTAGTAACCCGTAAAATTTCACCATGTGTCGCTTTTTACTTTATTTTTGGCATGCACGTTATAAACCGTATTTTTCTCAAATCAATTTGATAGAAACCCATAGAGATAATTTTCACACTCGATCTTGGAGCTCTAGAATTCCCGATGAGAACAATGAACCTTCGGTGTGATTATTGTGGCTTTTCCGGTTGAGTTTCACATTTCTCGCTTTTGTTGCTTTTCATGTTGATTTTTTCCATTTGGATTCCGTGAGTCTTTTTCTGCTTGTTTCTTTGCATGCATTTTGATGTTTCAAATTTCTTTAGCTTATAGAAGTGTTTTTCCAATTTATCATTTTCGCATCATTTTCTTCGTTTTTGCACCGATGGTCACCGTTGTGGAAACTCTCCTCACCGATTTGGTTTTCTTCATTTTTATTCAATCTCTGCAATTGATTTGTATTTTTTCATTCACACACAGTCAAATCTACACCCAATCCAACACTATCTCTCGGATCTTCTCATTTTTCCCACTTCCCTTGGGAATATCTGACATTCCTTTGGTCGGTTTTAGTTTGCCCAGCTGGGCACTCAACAATCCGAAGGCTCAAGCCAAGATATTTGCCTCTAGAACTATGTAGTGCATAGTACAGGTTGGCCCAACTATGCAGTGTATAGTTCTATGGCTCATTATACATCTTTTTCCACTAAGACTCCACGATGCACAATCTCTCCCAACTCACTGCCTCGGCTAAACTGTGCATTGCGTATTCTCAAGCCTCAATATTTGACCCTGACTATTGTGACTGTGTAGTGTGTAGTTCCCTTAGGCAGTCTGACCCTCTTTCCAGTGAAAATTATGCAATCTTTCCCATTAGATGCCCTTTTTTTTGCTTGAACATGCCTTGAATTTTTTTCTTCTTAAAACTTATATTTTATTTCCATGAGTATCTTTTCTATCCCATAGGTTCAACAGTTGTTGAGCAACTCTATAGTTATCATTGTTACAATGGAAGCCATGAGAGTTTACATAATATAAACTACTGAAAACAGTACAAGGGAATCAGTTGAACAAGTTCCGATTAACTTGCCAGTATATGCAAACACTCATTTGTTTGTAGAGAAGGGATCCAAACAGACATGGAAGCATATTAAAGATGATTTTATAATGGACTTCAATACAGATTTAGAGGACCAATAGGTTTATCTCATCACCATGCAGTTAGGACTTTACAGAGTTGCATGCAGGTATCTTTCCTTCCCATGTGTAGATGTGATCAATTGGGTTGTCTCACACACTGATGAGACCACTGTGACACTGAAAAACACTAGCGGACAGAAGGTTGTTACAGTTATGGCAGTGGATTTTTAGTGGATGGATCATTTTCCTGAGCCAGTGAAGATCATGGACTCATTATTTTATTCCACCCACAACTATGTGAACACAAAGTATATTGTAATAATTTAGATGAGGGATCCATCGAAGTTTATATAGACACCCACCCACATGTACAATACAAGGTCACTGAGGAAGTCCTACGAGATTTTCCTCATCTTATCTTGCATAATATATGGCCAACCAAGGACATAGACATTTCCAGAGTGATGGGATATCTTGTTGAACCATGTAGTGATTAAGGGGAAGTCATTCAACTAGTCAATATTTTGGATCATCAACTAAGATCCCATGTACCAAAATCTCAGGATCCTCCCAAGGGTGAGAAAACTAGATTTTATATGTTTCCATGCTTATTAGATGTTATCTCTACACATAATAAATTTCCTGGCATTAACTGGAGGTGGACACCGAGAGAAACTTATGTGCATATCTATTGCAAGCCTCTTTCATATTGCAACTATAGAGGAGTTATGGAGAATCTAAGTAATCACTTCATCATCCCACTTTATCGGCTTAGCTTTCAGGAGGACCAACCTTTCATGTCACGAGGAGCGATGGAGGCGATATCAAAGATTGCAGATTGGTTCGCCTAATCGCTTGGCACGTTGATCAGAGTATTTGGTAGGAAGAAGATGGCACATATTTTTCCTATATATGTCACCGACAAACTTTTCATGCTATAAGTATCTACCAAATTTTCACAAGGTTGTCAGTATCTCTTCACATGATGAAGAGGGCGCCATGGCCCATGCTTCCTTTGAAAATTTGGTTATATGAGACCAAGAATATCTGAGTTGTAGATACTGAATCGAAAGCCATAGTGAAGTTTGTGTTGAACCCTTGGTTAAACTGAGAGGGGGGGTGAATTAGTTTAATGCATTCATGGTCTTGTAAAACTTTATTTTACACTTATTTACATCTTCATTTCGTGATCAACTTAATATACAATGGAACAAAAATCTTAAAATTGAGCTATAGGTATTAAGCAGATTAAATACAGAATATTGACACATAACCATCATGCACAGAGACAACAGATATAAGTGGAAACCCATAAGGGATAAAACCACATATTATTATTGTTGTGATGCAAAGGCAAGCTCCAACTCTCTCTCACCACTAATTTTCTGTAGGCTTCAATTTACAGGAGGCTACTACCTCAATTCTGCAAGCTACAACTTGCAAGGAAGCTCCAACTCCCATCTATTTTCTGCAGGCTACAACCTATAGGAGGCTCCTACCTCGGCCAGCTACAACTGGACTTCTATCAAGCTACAACTTGACATGGAAGCACCAACTTCCTCACTGTACAATAAAATCATATGCTGATTTACCTAGATATCAGCTCTATTTTTCTCCTTCTTTACTGTTGTTCTTCCAGCCTTAAAATTTGCTTTATATCATCTCTCGATCTTAAAAAATCCTCTCTCTGCTCCTTCTTCTTCTTACATTGTCTCACTCATTTCTTCATTCTCTCAACCTCTTTATGCATATGTTGGTAACATTATTTATAGGGATCACCTCATAATTTTTTACATTCCGCAGGGAATTCGAAATGAACAGGTATGACTCTTTGCCTTCCCCCTTCTCATTTTCTTGTCTAGCACATTCAAAATGATATAGAAAAATGTATATATATTTTTTTATTATAGTGGAGTTTTTCTTTTCCTGCGGATACTTGCCTTACATCACAAACAATATAAATTCAATAATACAATTATAGTTACAATCAAACATTTCAATCAGCCCTTTCAACTCTTGGTTCGTCATACATTTGTCTTTTCTATTGTTGTCACTGTCTTTTCAGTTTCTATTGTTATAGTCTAGCTCTGCTGCATAATTTCTCATTTTGTCTGACTTGACCCATTCTATTGCGTTTCTAACAGTGTCATCATATCTCCTTTTGCCCGACCATGCCTCTTTTTCTTGTGCCCATAGCGTTCAACCTTCACCACTCTTCTAAACATCTGGTTCTGCCTTTTTCTCTATGTCAGGTCCTTAACCGAGCCTCTCTACCTGCGTTAATACTTTCCCTTTTGTTTTACGTTATAATCCTCCTTTTGCTCTCTGAAAAAATTTACAAAGGAAAATCCACATACTCCCGGACTTGAAATGCTTTAAGCTTCAGCTTTGATCTTTATCGCGTCCACTCTCTATATCGCACTTCGACGATTTAGATATCCCATGTGCCTTCATCCATCTGATCTCCCGATATACGATGTGATATGGGTCCCACCAAGTTGTATCTCGGCGTTTCGGTCATTTCTCTTTTTCTTCGTTTCTATGTTGCTCTTTGATTCTCCCGATGTGATTTCTCAAAGGGAAACCTTATACTTTTGTAAATTTTTCATTTCTGCCAATCTTGCACATTTATCGATGCCCAAATTAGCACTTCTATTCTGCATCGTAGATCTCTACTCTGTGATCCAACGGTTATTGCTTTATCGCACTTCGGCTTTTCAAACGTTCTTTGCTATATGGCTCCTTTTCTTTCTGATGCGATTTACAAAGGGAAATCATATAAACCCGGACTTGAAATCTCTTAAATAATGGTTCTGAGATTTATCACATCTGGCTCCTTTATCGCACTTTGTCCTGGGCTTGTGATGAGTGATATGCGATTGGGTCCCACTTGACTTTATCGCTACTTTGCATCGCAACTCACATGACTTCTAAGGTTGTGTGATATCTCTCCTACTCCAATTGCGATGTGCGATTGCATCGCATCACATCCATCACTCGCATCACATCGCCTCGCCACATCGCATCGCATCCATCGCTCGCATCGCATCGCCACTATCCATCACATCGCAACTTTGCTCTTACGATCTTCACCCCTCCGATCTTGCGATTTGCGATATGCGGGCCAAGTCCATGTCATCGTGCCATGTCACCTTTCCATGTCATTTCCATGTCACTGCCACATCATCTTGATTTATTTAATAAAAATGCACCACAGAAGCTAAAAGTCCCTTTTCCCTTTCAAAACATTATAATCCACCTTTATAATATTCGGAAGAAAAATCCCCTTTTTAACCTTTGGAACAATATAACTCACTTTAACCCAATTTTTTAAACTCTTTCAGAATGAATATCAGAACCTTTGGAAATGTTTAATTTACTTTTAAATAAAGGTTAAAATCCCCTTTGCAGTGTATTTCCGAACTTCAACCACTTTAATAAAACTCCATTGAAATATCATTAAACCTTCAGAAATATTAAAAACCTTCAGAATATTTATACCTTCGGAAATAATTTCGGACTTCAAACCCTTCATAAAACTTCATTGCATACAACGTTGGGTCCATACCTTATTTTAACTCCCACGCAGCTTTTAACGGAAACTCCGTCGGATCTTCCACAGATCTAATCGGACAGCAATCACATTCAATCGACCCCAGAACTTTATCACCCAAAAGAAATACGAAATGGTGGGTATTGTGCTCGTGACGTGTCGCAATATCATTCGATCGCATTCGAAATGGGAAAAACCGCTCACAAATCAAAGGTTGTGCGATAACAATGTCTAGTTTCCTTCAAAACCACTTAACTTGCAAACTCTGTTTAAATTGCGTTTGAAGCCGGATTTCCGCCGGATTTCAGTTTTAACTTCGATTTCTCTAGAACCTTCCTTCTCCATCTTTACACAGAGGCTAATACACATTCAAATCCTCCTCCACTCCTTTACATAGAAGTTAATTATGCACACTTCAAAATCTACACAGAAAGACCATAAATTCAATGAATTCGAAGAGATGAACCCTTTAGGAAATTTTTCAAGTATATACAGATAAACAAAATTTTGCAATTTATTAAAACAGAGGCCAAAATCCTCACAATCGATTCTTCTATGGTTTAACCTCTATATTCAACTTCTGTGGTTCTTATCCATCGTTTTCCATTATAGTAAAAACCCCAAATGGGCAACCGCAACCCACTGATACATTAAACCGTGTGTGACATCTCTACAACAATTCCATCTGAGTCTGATCTGCTCCCTTGTCTTGGTGTCACTCCTTTGTGCTCCTTTTCCATCAATGAAAATATTTCCAACAGTATCCCCCTTTGGCATTGATGGCAATACTCCAATTCTTTTTCCAGGACTTCCTCTGCTTGCCTTTTAGAAGACCCTTTCTTCTTTTGCTTGCTTTTCCTCCCCCTTTGACATCAATGGCAAAGGGTTGCACTTTTCCTAGTGTGGTTTCTATCTTTTCATAATAATTTGATCTTGAGGACCTGTTCCATGCATTTCTCCATTTCTCTAGCTCTTTTTTTGACAATTTTTATTGACTGCTCTCCCCCTGGAATGATGTTTTCTTATTTTATCTTGACTATCACCTGTCTTCTGCACTGATCCTGTTTCTTGTATGCAGCCCTTATTATATTTTTTTGTATTTTTTTTTTCAATCATATCAGAGAGTAACATCCACAGACACTACCCCTAGTTTGTCTCTTAGATATTCGAATGGTTCTTTAGCAAGAGGTTTTGTGAATATGTCTTCTATTTGTTCCTTTGTTGGTACGTATTCCAACTTCACCAATTTCTGTGCTACTTGTTCTCTGAGGAAGTGGTACTTTATTGGGATGTGCTTTGTTTTTTAATGAAGTATAGGATTTTTTGATATACTTATTGCACTTTTATTGTCACATTTGATAGAAATGGGTTCATCAATGCTTACCTTCATGTCTTGGAGAGTTTTTTTCATCCACATTACTTGTGTGCAACATGCAGCTACTGCTATGTATTCTGCTTCTGCTGTAGATAGAGAGATAGAAGTTTGCTTCTTGCTTAGCTAGGCCACCAGAATTTTTCCCAAATAAAATTCACCTCCACTTGTGCTTTTCCTGTCATCCACACAGCTAGCCCAATCTTCATCTGTGTATGTTGCCAATGTGAAGCTTTTTCCTTTAGGATACCATAGGCCATAATGTGAAGTTCCTTGTAGATATCTGAATATTCTCTTGATTGCAAGTAAATGGTTTTGTTTTGGTGTTGCTTGATATCTTTCTACAAGTCCTACTGCCAACATAATGTCTGGTCTAGAAGCAGTTAGGTATAGCAGACTTCCTATCATGGATCTGTAAAATTTTTGATCTACATCTGTTGATCCATCAGCACATAGTTTGCATCCAGTGATCATGGGAGTTGACACAGGTTTGCAATCTTCCATTTGAAACCTTTTCAACATTTCTCTTAAGTATTTTTCTTGCGAAATGAATATTCCTATGTTCTTTTGTTGAATTTGAAGTCCTAAATTGAAGGTAAGCTCTCCAATCATTGACATCTCAAACTCTGATTTCATTTCTTCAGCAAATCCTTTTTCTAACTCATCTTTGTTGCTTCCAAACATGCTTTCATCTACATACACTACTACAATTAAGAGTTCATTTCCATTAGCCTTTATGTACAAATTGTTGTCTACTCCTTTCTTGAACCCTTTTTTTTGAAAGTATTGGTCCAACCTTGAATACCATGCATGAGGAGCTTGTTTCAGACCATATAACACTTTCTTTAATCTGCACACATAGTCATGTTTATCTATTAATGAGAATCCTTCAGGTTGTTCCATGTAGACTTCTTCCTCTAGATCTCCATTCAGGAAGGCAAAATTCACATCCATTTGATATACCTTGAAATCATGATAGCATGCAAAGGCCAAAAACATTCTGATTGCTTCCATTCTGGCTACAGGGGAAAAGTTTTCATCATAATCAAGACCTTCAATTTGTGAATATCCCTTGCATACAAGTCTGGCTTTATTTCTGATTACCTACCCTTGTTCATTCATCTTATTCTTGAATATCCATTTTGTGCCAATGACATTTTTCCGAGTGGGTCTTGGAATTAATTCCAAGGTATTTCTCTTCTCAATTTGGTCTAGTTCTTCATTCATAGCATTTACCCAGTTTTTGTCTTTGTTGGCTTCTTCAAACTTCTTTGGCTCTATTTGAGATGGCATGGCTAGGTATACTTCTTCTGTCTATTTAGCAAGTTGTCTTCTTGTCTGGACTCCCACACTCTTGTCCCCAATGATTTTATCTTTTGGATGATTCTTTTGAGTGTATCTTGAGGGACCTTTTGAGTTTAATTCAGTATCTTATGTTGTCTTGCATAGTCCATCATTATCTTGGTTCTCATCTTCATGATCATCTGGAGGATCGCTACATCTTGTGCTTCTTGTTCTATTTGGTAGATCTTCATCAAATATTACATCAATGCTTTCCAAAATTTTGTGCAGTCTTTTGTTGTAGCACCTGTAACCCTTACTCTTGGATGCATATCCTAAAAATATTCCTTCATCATCTCTTGCATCAAACTTCCCCAGTTTTTCATCATTATTTTTTATGAAACACTTGCTTCCAAAGACTCTAAAGTGCTTGATTGATGTCGGTTTACCATGCCATAATTCGTAAGGAGTCTTATCACAATTTGGTCTTAGATGAGCTTTGTTGAGAATGTGAACAGCTGTGTGTACTGGTTCTTCCCAGTAGGTTTTGGGAATGTTACTTTCTTGCATCATAGCTCTGGAAATCTGTTGTACTGACATGTTTTTCCTCTCTGCCACTCCATTCCATTGAGGTGTACCTGCAATTGTAAATTGTTGTTTTATCCCATGCTCATTGCATAGGTCTACAAAATGATAGTATGTGAATTCACCTCCTCTGTCTAATCTGATGCACTTTAGCTTGCATCCTGTTTGATTTTCTGCCAATGCCTTGAATATCTTGAATTTCTCAAGTGCTTCGGATTTATATTTGAGAAATGCTACCCGCGTAATTCTAGAAAAATCATCTATTATCAGCATGAAATAAGATTCTCCGCTTGGTGCTTTAGTTCTTGAAGGTCCACACAGGTCCATGTGTACAAGCTGAAGTGGCCTACTTTTTGATAGTTCATCTTTGGTCTTGAAAGATGTGTGGGTCTGTTTGCCCAATTCGCAAGATTTACATATGGTATTTGAAGGCCTCTTTATTGCTGGCATATCTCTGACTGCATTCTTCTTGTTCAGACTGATGATGTGGTCAAAGTTTAGGTGTCCCAGTCTTCTATGACATAACCATGATTCATCAAGTTTGCTTATGTGGCATGCTTCATTCTCTTCTTCCACTATATAGACATTACTTTTTGTTCTAGCACCTTTGATAAATGTCTTTCCTATGGTGCTTGATCTTACCTCACAATCTTGGGCTTTGAAAAGGACCTCATAGCCTTTATCACACATTTGAATAACACTTAGCAGATTAGATTTCAGCCCATCCACAAATAGTACATCTTGAGCCTTTCCTCTTCCATTATTTAGACTGACTAAGCCTTTTCCTTTGATTTTCCCTGCTTTATCATTGCCGAATGTTACATTTCCAGATTTCTTTTCATCAAAGGTTACAAACTTGCTTCTATCTCCAGTCATATGCTTTGAGCATCCACTGTCCAAATACCATTGGCTTTTCTGATCTTGGGCTATTAGAGCCAGGTCACACTTATTCAACTTCTTTTTCTACTGCAAGCAGCTATTGGTTTGGCACCTTTTCTGAGAAGATGGACCACATTATTTGAGAGGACATTTGGAAGACATGTGTCCGATTTTATGGAATACAAAGCATTTGATTATATTTTTAAATGGATTATATGTATGATTGAACTCTCCATTCTTGATAAATCTCCTTGTGGTTTTTAACATCAGTCTTTGTCCATATGTTCTGCACTCCATGGCTTTATGGCCAAAGCCCTTACAACAAAAATAATACCCATGGAAACGATTAGTGTACCTAGTGAAGGGTTGTCCTCTCCATTTTTTTGTTTGAGGTATTCTTTTCAATTTCTGCATTTTTTGCTAGTTGAAATTGATTATCTTTGTCTGATAGTATGCAACAATATGTCGCAGCTTGTGGCAGAGAAAACAAGTGATATTTCTCATAGGAGGAAAGAATCTCTTTTGACAGCTTCTGGATTTGTTCAATTCATATTCAGGATTGTAAGAGCCTTTTTCAGCTGACTATTTCTTCATTTCATTCTTTGTCTCTTGATGTTGCTGCTTATTTCTATTTGTTTCATCACACATCAAGTTCTTGTTGGCTTCTGCTTTTGTAGTTCCTTTTTGAGCTACTTCATTATCCTTTACAGATTTTACAAAAATGATATTCTTGTTATCTTCTACCTTGGACTTACTAGTTTCTCCTTCGAGAAGTGTTCATTGATAATTCCCTTTGGGTGTTTTCTAGTTTCTTTCTCAGCCATACCACTTCTTCTTCCAATTTCTCTTGCTCCTGATGTTTATATTTATTTTGCTTTAGCAGAATGTCTTCCACCTTCTTAGCTTCTTCAAGTTCTACTTTCAATTGAATGAGGTCTTCTGAATTTGGCACCTCTTTTACACATTTGAGGAGAATGTCTTTCTGTTTTCTGCACTTGATTTTAAGTATGTCTATTTCCTCCAGGGTACTTCTTAGCTCCCCCTCAAGATCTACCTCACCTTCTTCCTTATCTTCTAGAAGGAATCCTTCAGACTCTTCCTTGGCCATCAACACAAATTCAGAGGTTCCTTCTTCATTTGAGGATTCATTTGAGTTTTCATATGCACTGTTATCTTGCTGAGCATAACATGATGTTCTATTGAATCTCTTCCCTTTATGCCAGTTATTTGTTTTGGTTTTCTCTGTCTCTTGAGTTTGATTCTTTTTTTTTCTTAAGAGGACACTTAGATGCATAGTTCCCAACTCTACCATAGTTAAATCATTTAAATGGAAGTTTAACTTTATACTTGCCTGAGCCTCTATCCAATCTTCTGACAAATTTGGCCTCTTCTTCATCAGAGCAGGAGCATGTATCTTCTTTTTCTTCTTTTCTCTTCTCTATCTTAAAGGCTGCCTCCCTCACATTTGACTTCCTCTGTGGAAGTCTCATCTCATAGGTTGTTAAGTTTCCAAGTAATCGGTTCATGGTCAATGTTTCCCAATCAGTTGTTTCTTCTATGGCAGAAACCTTGGGGTTAAACCTAGATGGTAAAGATCTCAATATATTTTTAACAATTACACAATCTCTAATGATTTCTCCTAGAGCTTTCATGTTATTCACAATTTCTAAAACCATTAAGAATAAGCTGGCAACATATTCTTCTTCATTCATTTTTATATTTTCAAATTGAGCTCTATAGACTTGCAGCTTGGAAGCCTTCACCTTTTTATCTCCCTCATGGATACTTTCTAATGTATCCCATATTTCTTTGGCAGTCTTGTTGTGCATTATTTTAATAAATTATGTCTCACATAAACCATTTAAGAGAGTATTCGTGGCTTTTGCATTAGCTACAACATCTAGTTTGGCATATTTCTCTGAGTCAGACTCCTTTGGGGCATATCCAAATTCCACAGCAGCCCAAACTTCTATTCCTAGAGACATTATCTACGTCCTCATTCTTATTTTCCAGAAGGCATAATTTGTACCAGTAAACAAAGGGGCTTTATTTTTTGAGCATCGTTCTAAACAAGTCATATTGGGGACCAAGGATCTCCTTCCAGTTGTTAAACTGATACAGAAGGAACCTACTCTGATACCAATTGTTGAACCTGTTACCACCAAAATAGGACCTGATAGGCTGTTGATCAGACCACTTCAGTGTAACTATTTCAAACCAATATTTTAGCTGAGGCTTAGCCTCCTCAGCCTGAGAGGGCTCTCTCAAGGGTTAATGATATGGAATAATGATATATATAGATGGCTAACTCTATTATTTGTGTTTTGGTTCAGGTTGAGAAGATGAATGCTTGCTACCATTGGGCTATGGAGTCAGTTATAGGGATAAAGATGACAAAGGCTTTCCTTGTGGAATTTGAGGCTTGTATATAATTCAACGAAAGAATAACTCATTTAGGAAAATCCCAATAACTTGAGTTTCAAAGGAAGTCATAGCATGTGGTACATGAATTCGGAGTAATGATGCATCAGGGTATTGAAAGCAAAACTACTGAAAGGGATTTCACCGTAGCTAAATACTTAAAGGAAGTCAGAGCATGATCAGTCATGAATTATGAGTAATAAGCACTTAAAATATGGAAGAAAAACATTTCAAATGATTGGACATAAACTCATTGAAATACACTAAGAATCTCAGGTGAAAGGAAAGTGGTATTGTTACTGTATATATCAGTCAATCCAATGCTTTACAAAGTGGTATGCTTAGATAACATTTTCCAACTTGTAGGTTGAAGCTAACATCAGCATGTATACATTGGGCATTATGGAGTCAAAGTAGTCTTAGAAAATCAGTGAATCTAATTGACATGGAAGTTGAGGCATATTAGGGTTTTTAGTCATGAGACACACACTTGAGACATGTAAAAACACAGTCAGTCCATTTATAAAGGAAGTCGGAGCATCTTGAAGATGAGTTCTGAGTACTATAGATGAAAACCACTGCAAATAAGATATATAAGAAGTATTTATAGAGTAGAAAAACACTAAACGCCCCTTCTTAATCTCAAGTTGGTCAAATAGAAGCTCTCTACATTAACTGAAACAGTATTTTTACAATATGCACCCTTTTTGCCAAAAAAGTCTTCAACCCTTCTTCTAATTCAACCTCTTGCTTCATATATAGCTTTTACAATATTGGATTCTATGATCCATCATCAAGAGAATTCGAATTTATACTATTGACACCTATTCTAACCATAAAACAGGCTTATTAATTACAAAATGACAGCTTGACTATCTTTGAAGAGTCCTAATTCAAATAGGACTAAAACTCCTAAATATAGTTATAAAAATCTTATCTAGTATTCAATTCATCCTTTGCCATCTGCAACCTCATGAGGTCGAATTTGGTGATGCCTCCAGCCTTGTTATGAACCCTGTTGTTCCATGACCTAACTGCCCTAGAAACCAGGAAACTTGTTTTCTGCAATTATGCCTTTACCTTCATTGATGATATTCAAACCCTTTTGCTATAAATTTCAACTTATTGAGATAAGTGTCATGTGTTGTTACCTCCATGGAACCATACCTTCCACCTGTAAAGAAACCAAGCCTTTGAAAAAGTAAAAGGAGAGATGGTATGGCTGCACTACGAAATGAGCAGTTGTTTTCGTATCGCAGAATTTGTATCTTTGTAACCTCTCATAATGATCCAATTTATTTTTACTTGAGACTTGGAGTTTCATTTGTGAACCCTTTCCAACCACCAGTAGCAACCAAATTCATAAATGAAGCTTGTTTATCCTTTGAAACCCTTATAAAATGTTCAAAAATACACCTACAATAGTTTCGTAGCGCTACGAAACTGCTTTGTATATCCTTTTTACACAATATTTTCATAATATTCAGATATTAAGAGTATTTACAGCCCTTTAATGATTTTCTTGATGCTAATAGACCTTAAAAATCAACACAATTCAACTTTGCAATGTTTTCAAAAAGTGGTGTTCTTCCCAAAACAAAATTGTATCAGGGATTTGTCACTTACTGCACTTTTTCATCTAAAAAATAGATTTTGAGACAGAGATTTTATCTTCACACCCATAATGTATTTTGAAAAAATGAAGGAGGCTTTTGGATACCAATTTGTATTGAACAAAAACCTCTCATTTTTTTTTGAAATACCTCTCCTACTACCCAGAAACTGTCTTTGAACAACCTGTGTAAAACTGGAAAATTCTGATTTCTGAAAATATGGCTTGAAAGAAAGCCTTATATCTCCCAATTGGTAACATTTATGAATAAATTGAGATAATTTATTGTAGCTGGAGATTTTATGAAGAGAAACCTCCTTCATAATTCCAAAATACTTTTTCATGTGGCCAGGAACTGATCTTGAAAAAGACTGCTAAAACCAGAAAACAAAGTTTTTCTCTCAATGACTTTCAGCAGTTTCGTGGCACAAGTTAAAAAATAAATTTCTCCCACCTCATAATGAATTTGAAGAAATTGAAAGACTTTTTTTCAGTTCATTATGTTAGGAAGAAAAACCTCTTTCAATTTTCAAAAATTAGTTTTCAGTTGCTCAGGAACCCCTCTGGAAGTTGACTACTAAAATCCGAAAAATAGGGTTTTTTGCTGAAAAAGGTTGTTTCAGCCATTTCGTAGTGCGGTACGAAAACAACAGCATTTTCGTAGCACAAAACAAGTTTTTTACACTGTCTGCACTACGAAAATTTGGTTTTGTGGCTTAACCCAAAATTTTTCAAAATGATTAAAACTTTGACTCTCTAATCATGGTATGAGACTGTCAAGGTATGAAATAAGGATGTTAGACTTTATTTTGTGAATGGAAATGAGACTCTAACCCTATCACTTAACCGCTAAAAACTTAAAATGACTCAAGACCTACTTGAAACCATGACCAAAAGCAGAGTTGACACAATGATGCTTTGAAAATTTAGGGTGTGATAACAAAACCCTTGGTTAAACTGGGGGGGGGGGGGGTGAATCAGTTTAATGCAGTCATGGTCTTGTGAAACTTTATTTTACACTTATTTACATCTTCATTTCGTGATCAACTTAATATACAATGGAACAACAATCTTAAAATTGAGCTACAAGTATTAAGTAGATTAAATACAAAATATCAACACATAACCATCATGCACAGAGACAACAGATATAAGTGGAAACCCATAAGGGAGAAAACCACATATTATTATTGTTCAAATGAAAAGGAAAGCTCCAACTCCCTCTCACCACTTATTTTCTGTAGGCTCCAACCTATAAGAGGCTACTACCTCAATTTTTTAAGCTACAACTTGCAAGGAAGCTCCAACTCCCATCTATTTTCTGTAGGCTACAACCTATAGGAGGCTTCTACCTCAGCCAACTACAACTGGACTTCTATCAAGCTACAACTTGACATGGAAGCACCAACTTCCTCACTTTACAATAAAATCATATGCTGATTTACCTGGATATCAGCTATGTTTTTCTCCTTCTTTACTGCTATCCTTCCAGCCTTCAAATTTGCTTTATATCATCTCTGGATCTTCACAAATCCTCTCTCTCCTCCTTCTTCTTCTTACATTGTCTCACTCATTTCTTCATTATCTCAACCTCTTTATGCATATGCTGGTAACATTATTTATAGGGATCACCTCATAACTGTTTTCATTCCACAGGGAATTCGAAATGAACAGGTATGACTCTTTGCCTTCCCCTTTCTCATTTTCTTGTCCAACACATTTAGAATGATATAACAGAATGTATATATATATTTTTTATTACAGTGGAGTTTTTCTTTGCCTACGGAGACTTGCCTTTACATCACAAACAATATAAATTCAATAATACAATTACAGTTACACTCAAACATTTCAATCAGCCCTTTTAGCTCTTGGTTCATCATACATTTGTCTTTTCTGCCGCTGTAACTGTCTTTTCAGTTTCTGTTGTTATAGTCTAGCTCCGTTGCATAACTGCTCATTTTTTCTGACTTGACCCACTCTATTGCATTTCTAACAATGTCATCATACCTCATTTTGCCCGACCATGCCTCTTTTTCTCATGCCCACAGCGTTCAACCTTCACCGCTCTTCTAAACATCTGGTTCTGCCTTTTTCTCTGTGTCGGTTCCTTACCCGAGCCTTTCTACCCGTGTTCATACTTTCCCTTTTGTTTTACATTATAATCCTCCTTTTGCTCTCCGAAACGATTTACAAAGGAAAATCCACATACTCCCGGACTTGAAATGCTTTGGGCTTCGGCTTTGATATTTATTGTGTCCGCTCTCTATATCGCACTTCGGCGATTCAGATATCCCATGTGCCTTCATCCATATGATCTCTCGATATGTGATATGTGATGGGTCCCACCAGGATATATCTCGGTGTTTCAGCGATTTCTCTTTTTCTTCGTTTCTATATTGCTCTTTCATTCTCCCGATGCGATTTCTCAAAGGGAAATTTTACACTTTCGTAAATTTTTCATTTCTACCAGTCTTGCACATTTATTGATGCCAAAATTAGCACTTCTAATCTGCATTGTAGATCTCTACTCTGTGATCCAACGGTTATCGCTTTATCGCACTTCGGTGTTTCAAACGTTCTTTGCTATAAGGCTCCTTTTCTTTCCGATGTGATTTACAAAGGGAAATCATATACATCCGGACTTGAAATCTCTTAAATAATGGTTCTGAGTTGCATCACATCCAGCTCCTTTATTGCACTTTGTCCTAGGCTTGTGATGAGTGATATGCGATCGGGTCCGACTTGACTTTATCGCTACTTTGCATCGCAACTCACATGACTTCTAAGGTTGTGTGATATCTCTCTTGCTCCGATTGCGATGTGCGATTGCATCACATTGCATCCATCGCTCACATCGCGTCGCCTCACCACATCGCATCGCATCCATCGCTCACATCGTATCGCCACTATCCATGGCATCGCAACTTTTCTCTTAGATCTTCACCCCTCTGATCTTGCGATTTGCGATATGCGGGCCAGGTCTACATCATCTCCATGTCATCGTGCCACGTCACCTTGCCATGCCATCGCAACGTCACTGCCATGTCATCTTTCCACGTCATCTTGATTTATTTAATAAAAATGCGCCACGGAAGCTAAAAGTCCCTTTTCCCTTTCAAAACATTATAATCCACTTTTATAATATTCGAAAGCAAAATCCCCTTTTTAACCTTGGAACAATATAAATCACTTTAACCCAATGTTTTAAACTCTTTCAGAATGAATTCGGGACCTTTGGAAATGTTTAATTTACTTTTAAACAAAGGTTAAAATCCCCTCGGCAGTGTATTTCCGAACTTCAACCACTTTAATAAAACTCCATTGAAATATCATTAAACCTTCGGAAATATTAAAAAACCTTTGGAATATTTAGACCTTTGGAAATATTAAAAAACCTTCGGAAATAATTCTGAACTTCAAACCCTTAATAAAACTTCATTGCATACAACATCGGCTCCATACCTTGTTTTAACTCCCACGCAGCTTTTAACGCGAACTTCGTCGGATCTTCCACGGATCTAATCGGATGGCAATCGCGTTCAATCGACCCAGAAATTTATCACCCAAAAGCAACGCGAAATGGGTGGTATTGTGCTCATGACGTGTCGCAATATCATTCGATCGCATTCGAAATGGGAAAACCCGCTCACAACTCAAAGGTTGTGCAACAACAGTGCCCAGTTTCCTTCAAAACCACTTAACCTGCAAACTCTGTTTAAATTGCGTTTGAAGCCGTATTTCTGCCGGATTTCAGTTTTAACTTCGATTTCTCTTGAACCTTCCTTCTCCATATTTACACAGAGGCTAATACACATTCAATCCTCCTCCACTCCTTTACAGAGAAGTTAATTCTACACACTTCACAATCTACACAGAAAGACCATAAATTCAATGAATTCAAAGAGATGAACCCTTCGGGAAATTTTCCAAGTATATACAGATAAACAAAATTTTGGAATTTATTAAAACAGAGGCCAAAATCTTCAAAATAAATTCTTTTATGGTTTAACCTCTATATTCAATTTTTGTGGTTCTTATCCATCGTTTTACATTACAGTAAAAACCCCAAATGGGAAACCGCAACCCACTGATACATTAAACCCTGTGTGACATCTCTACAACAATTCCATCTGAGTTTGATCTGCTCCCTTTTCTTGGTGCTGCTCCTTTTTTCTCCTTTTCCATCATTAACAATATTTCCAACAGTTTGAGTTTGGTAAAAAATACTTTAATAAGAATGACTCGAGGGGAATTTAGAAGGACCACTATGCAATAATATACTACAACTGGGTCAGCGGGGCATATCGGTGGTCGGAGGAGGAACCATGGAATAATTGTTATAAATCTTGTAGACCCCATGAGTTGATCATTATAGCTGGGATTTCTCAAGCTTTTCCTCAGATGACAACAGTTTCGCAAGAGGCAATATAATACAACAACCTAGTACAAGAAAAAGGAAAGAGGAAGCTTGTTGACAGTGCAGAGGAGGAGAAAATCTAGAAGATGGAAGCATCCTATTATTGAAAAAGAATATTTGCAATTATAATCAAAGAGGAGAAAGATGAAACTAATAAAAGAGAAGAGAAAGAGAGAGAAACAAATCTTGGAGGCAGCAGAGATAAGAGCGTAGAAAGTAGAACAAGAGCTGAGGGAATAACGAGAGCTAAGAAGAAGAGAACAAGAGAATCAGAAGCGGGAGGAATAAGGAAGGAAAGGTGATACTAGAGAAGAGACAGCACCCATATAGGTTGAAGAGAAGGTACTGGATCAGCCAACAATATAAGGAGTGAGTGAACATAAGGATGAACGAGAGTTTTCTTAGTAGATTGAGCAGTTGATTGAATTTGCATACATGGAGTTGGGACCAGAGCCACAAGATGAATATGTGGACCTGATTCCCAATGCACCATAGGTCACCATTAAGATTCCACCACCTCCAGCCATGGAGCCATCCCTGAGTGAGGAAGGGGATATAGTTCCCCTTGATGATGATCTGCTAATGGATGTCTACAATCTTTCATTTAATGAACTCCCGAAGAATATTGTATAAGCACAGAGAATTCAATTCCCAGATGATCATGAATCACCTACCTTTATGAGAGAAAAGGTTATAGTGGTAGACACTAGCAAAAATCAATATGTTATTTTCAAAGCCAACTTGGCCTTCGCGGGTGCAGTGAGATCTAACACTCAGTATTTGACGGCCAAAAATAGAAATTTGGTATAGAATCTATAGCCTCTTCGGCAAGAGAATGAACAGATTTGTGCAGCAACGCATAACACACCTTCCACACAGGTCTACTTGGAGGATATGAGAGAAATTATACTTGTTCAATTATCCACTCTTGGAGACACTATGTGGGACCTTTATGAGGAGTTTGTGATCGTGCATAAGGAAATTTTCTACTTACATGACTTGCAAGGACAAAGAAAAGAGTTTTTCAATATCCTTAATAATGTGAAAATTTCCATCACTGTCGTCAATGATTGGGTAATGAGATACAAGGTGGCACTTCTTACACTAGTGAATAAGATGAAGTCGTAGATAGAGCTAGAGAAAGAAAAAATTCGGATGTTGATTCAGAACAACAAGCATATCACTGCATTCATCATAAACATTCAAGCCTCATATGTATCGATATATAATAGTTTGGATTTCATGGTGAGAACCCACGGGATCCTATCAGTTGGCACACTCACCAAGACTAAACACAAATGGAAATTATAGTAGGAGATTGATCAATACTTGGAGCAGATGAAGTGGATGGCCACTGAGGAGGACTTGGATCTGAATGGAAAAAACATGCAGACCTACATTGGTGGCTTGATTCATATCAGAATAATGCTTCTCCTAGTTTAGAAATAGGTTCAAACAAATTCCAAGACATTGTACCTAGATGCCATGGAGGCAATAGTTTTCTTCCAACTTAAAACTATCACGTAGTTTGGGGAGACCATCGAATAATACCAAGCTTGGCATTAGTATATGATCGATAGGCATCAAGTTGACATTCCCAGCTTGAGTTTGCCCAAATTCCATCATCACAATGTTTTGTCTTGTTAGGTTGTAAATTTGTATCTACCCTATTTTTTCTTATTTGGATATGAGTGGAAAATGTAATATTGTTTGTAATTATTGTAAAAGTAAAATTCCAAGTGTACTCATTGGAATGTGAAGAGTCATATGTAATGTAATGAGTTATTTTGTAAGAAGTTGAAGGGTTATGAGGGGAGTCGAAGAGTCACAAAGGGGGCATGCCAAGAGTCACCCCCCTTTGTTATAAATATGTCCTCATAACTCTTGTAGGTGGCTTTTGGGAGCCAATTAGATTTTGGCTAGGCTTAAGCTTAGAAAGAGCTTGGGAGTTTTGTGTGAGCCTTGGCTTCTCTATAGCATAGAGGGAGTATAATTCTTTGAAGGATAATGTGTTGTATACTTCAATTACACTATTGGGGATAGTGGCTTGTCGAATGTTGTATTATGATTCGAACTATCACTTTTAATAAAACTCAGAGCCGACACACTTTCACGCATATATTGTGGATATAGTAGGACTATTCTTGTTGTATTTTCAATATTTTATATTTAACTTACACATATTCTTATGAACTATTTCATTGTAATTTGTATTTATATTTTTGGATGCGTGTTTATGTGTTAATTTGTCACCTTAACTTGTGGACTATTCCGCTTGTTAGTTCATGTGATGTCTTTTCACTCATGTGTTCCTTCCAAGTTGTGTACTATTACAAGCTTTCAAGGGGCATGATTCATTTTCCCTTCGTGTGTTTGAACCTTCATACATTGCACTTGAATCTCCGTAGGGTCACACACTTGTTCTCACCAAATACACCCTGCACCACTCTATGTGTTTTTCAATCCAAGGAATATCATTAAAACCCCACTGTTGGGACTCCTACTCCAAATGGTGTAAGGTCTAGTTGGGACTTCATATCGGGGATATCCCCTGAATGTTTGCAGGTTCAGCACCATCAACATTTATGGCGCTAGAAGGAGGGCTAGATGAAAAGTTGAGCCCTTGAAGTCTATTTTTAATTTCCACACTCATTTTGTGACTTCATCCAAAATCATATGCCCCACATTTTTTTCTAGAGACATAAAATTACATGTGCCAACGAATATCATTGATAACTTTTCACTAATTTTATGGTAAGGGTGAAACAACCATACTTGAGCATACTAAACGTTTTCTTCAATTTTACACAGAGCGCAACATCCCCATTGAGGATGTTGGTTGTTGTTTGTTCATTCTCAGGTTTCCAGGGCATGTAAGGAAATGGTGTCACACATTAACTAATCCCTCTATTCACTCTTTCAAACATCTTGTCATAGAACTATTTTAGGCTTTTGACAAGTTTGATTATAAACAGATTTGCAAGAAAATTTTACAATTGTGAAAACCACCTTATGAATCACTACATCATTTTCACAATTGTTTTATGCATTTCTATTTTGAATTTCCATAATATGAATTTTATTGGGATTTATTGTCCGAAATATTTCTATATCTTATTTTCATTTCACTAAGTCTTCATGAGTTAGAATCTCTTAAATCACACCCAGCATAACTCACTGGTAAATCTTATAAATCTGCAAAGGACAAGGGTGTTGTTGCAAGTAACCCTCTATCTACTTCTCATTAAACAACTCTAGTTTCACAAATTGAGGTGGGAGAGGTGGAAAATTCATTTATTGATGTACCTCCGTCTCCTCCCACCGCACATTCTTAGAATTCCTATGCAAGTTTGGATTGCAAGCCTAATGGTTGTGATGAAATGTTACCTCCTCATCCTCCATCCTTTGGTTCCAATGATCCTTCAAATAGTGAGTTTTGGTGTTCACCTGTTTCAAATCTCTCTTTTTTATTTTCATGAGGATCAAGTGTTGGATGGAGTTGGTATTGAGCAGTCAACTTGTGAAATAATTTACGATGAGTATGTGTGGGAGCTCATTGTTGAAAAATAATCAGCGATGGAAGATGATTTCCTTCCTTCCGCATATCTACTGCATCATCTAGAAATTTTCCATGATTCTTTCATTCCAGTTGAATCTAGTAATAATTTGGTTACTAGTCATGTTAATACTTCTAATCATTCATAGAGAATGTGGGATGTCAGTTTTTCATTTAGATTTTGTTGTGCATAATAATCAACCTAACATTTAATCATCAATCTAGGAGTTCGTACACTTATAGGCACGGAAATGGAAATGCCAGAGAAGGACTTCAAAAACCTACACTAGTTAACACAATAACACCACACCATTTTGGAAACTGGATTCACTCAAGAAAGATACTTTTCAAAAACATTGACAAAAAATTAAAACATCTTTGCAATTAGCTCCAAACAAATCTGGAAAATAAAGGAATAGATCCTTGTGATTGAGTTTCAATGCTTTAAGAAATAGAAGGAATAATTATAACTATAGTTAAATATGTCTTTGTTATGAATGTTTCATTCCTAGACTGAACTAGTGTTCCTGCACCGCAACTGCATTCCTACACTAGAATAGAGTCCCTGCACTGGAACGATATTCTTGTACTAGAACAAAGTTCCTGTACTATAATTGTAGTCTATTCTTGCACTGAGTATTCTTCCCTGGTACTGGAACTCTGAATTCTTGTACTAATATGCTCTATTCCGGTACTAGAATATCTATTCCAGCACTAAGAATTTTTTTTCCCCTGTTTGGCATAGATACCTTTTCATAATTATGTTGTTTTCTCAGATTCTTATTAACATCAATGATAAAAAATTAAATCTTTTCTGAAAAGGTGCAATTTCAAGAAGATTGCCACAATGTTCCTATACCTACTATAGTAATCCCGCACCTAGACCATGTACTGCTTATTTAGAGGCAGCCACAATCAACACAAATTTTTTTCCATCAACACCTTGTGAGTAATCATCACTAAATTATTCATCACTCTAAATACCATGAAAAAAAATAGAAGTGAGATATGATACTAGAAAATGGAAACAAAAATAGAACAAGATGACACCTTCTAGATCAATTAGAAAATTCTTCATTGACTACTCTAAATTTTTTTGCCATCCATGTGAAAAACCAAGTTTATTCTTAATCCAGTACAAAGAATTGCCTTCACTAAGGTTACCACATTCATTAAAGATTCATAATTGTTTGAAAAATAAAACTCAAAGCATCGTGATCAAATCATCTTAAAACCATTGTCCAAGAAATAAAATGGTGAGTTTTATGGAAATATAAATATAACCGAGTAAATCGTATTGTGAAATTAACTTTAATACCATAGACATGACCCCACTGCCTGCAGGCGTCCATAGCCTCGGCATGGATATATTTTGACCCATCTAAATGACTCTGTCCCACTTACTGGATATAGATTTAGAGATATCTTATTTGATTTTAAAAATTATAGGAAGCCCACTATCCTAGCTTGGTAACCAGCTGATGGCAATGCCACTCACAACAACTAACATGGATGAACAAGCCAGCTCGTGATGAGACCTCCTATCTTCCAGCTTCTCTGCTGAAAGCCATTAATTTGGCTTGGTGACCAATAGCATTAATGTCATGCATGTTAAGTCTCATGATAATGGTAGGTAGGCTAATCATGAGACCTCTTATCCCCCCATAAATATTTTGTAAACTCTGATTATAATTAACTTCAAAGGTTACTTAATAAGTGGGAAGGAAAATCTCAGTCCTTAAGAGTATGGGATGGCGTGAAATTTTTCTAATGACTAATCATTACCAGCTAGTTCCTCGACCCTAAATATTCATTTAAATAAGATGTCTCAGATAATGACTGAAATATTCTTTGAGTTAAGAATGCTAGTGTTCTCATGAATGGCTCATTATGATATGTACAAGATTGGTCCGTCATAACAGGTTTTCCAATGATACCTTCTAATGGAAACTGAAAATATATATCTTAGATGAAAACTCATTAGAGTGATTAATCATGGTCACTTTTGCAAAATCATGAGGTATTATAGTGAATCACACTCAACAATACTTACCACAAATGTGTGTGTTAACAACCAATGTGGATCAAAAGTAGTTTCAATGGCTATGCTTTGGAATTCAAGGCCCTAATAGCATTGTTGTAACATCTTTATTCATGGCATTGATTTATTCTTCTATCCTAATCTACCCTAAGAAGTGGAAGACTTCATTTTAAGTATAGGAGTACTTCCTATGCAACCATGTGCATAACAAGAGGTTAATTCTACTCATGTTCAAACTTAAAAAGTATATTCAAGAAAATACCAAAACATGAGGAACCAACTACATTAACTGATGTCAAGCTACAAATTGTCGAATGATAAAGGAGGAGTGGATACTGACAGTCATCTGAAACCAAGATTTAATGAGATCCACATACTCTTGGTCATTTTATTCATGGGAAACATTCAATGTATCATGAAAATCCTACAAATTTCTCTTTTTATCTCCTAAGGTGCATGCTGGATCATATGGACGTTCTTTAATATTTTCTTCTGATGGCTTCTCCTCATAAAGCATGATCCATAGATTCTCGGTTTATCTAGGAAAATATTATGGATCTTCATGAGTCTTTTATTCCAGAGGAATAGACCTATTTCTAATTGATACAAAAATGTGTTCTTTATGAGAATAAAATACCCCAGCTTCTACTAGGATTTGAGATAATTATTGGAATAGCATCACACTTCCTGGAATTTTCCTGCTAACTAGAAGGTCTTGTTAGCACATGGATTTAGAGTGGGGGGTTCACCAGAAAAATAGAAACACACTAACTCAAAAGTTTAATTGTAGTTAAAAGAAACAAATGATAATTGTAAACTCAGCAAGAAAATCATAGTTAAATGATAATTTGCAATAAAAGCATCAACCCACGAAAAAAACTCATTTTCATTGAAGGAAAAAAACCAGGCATCGTACTTTGCAGTAAATAAAATCACACTTAAAAACTCATCTACAGTAAAGGAAAAAAAAACCAAGCATCACACTTTGCATTAAATAAAATAACACTTAAAAAATAATTTGCAATAAAGGAAAACAAACCGAGCATCACACTTTGTAGTAAATAAAATCACACTTAAAACTCAATTGCAGTAAATAAAGCCTTGCTTGTGAGCTCTCTCGCAATATCTTCTAGTATGCTTCAGCAAGTAAGGGGAATCTCGTTAATATATAATTTCATTTGCAAAGAAAATGAATAATCATAACAAATCATTGAGGCCTTATCCTACAACTCCTCCCTCGCATCGGTGCCAAAATTTTGGGAGATATAAATGCAATATTTACACCAACATTTAAAATTGTTAATCCGAGTTGGTAAGCTTAGAGGCGTAGCACAGTAAATGCAAGAATACGAACTCAGGAATTTGTGGAATAAAAATAGATCTATTGAAAAAAATTCAAAAGGCGTAATTTAGAAAAAGGAACAATACTTTTCAAAGTAAGGAGAACACACTATGAACCTACTTCTGGCTCCTCTTCTAGATTGAGTGATTCCTGCAGAAAGCCTACCTCAATTATCCAGGGGACAAGGGAATGTAGATTCCAATCAAAATGACAAACCATTCAGAAAATAAAAGGGTGAAATTATGTCTTCAAAACCTCTTAAAATATTACTTGCTATGTTGCAAATAAGGAAAGCATGAAATAAACTAAGAAGCATAAAGAAACTTCATTCAAACTAATATGAGGAAATCATTGAATGCTTTCTATTTAAAAGGAATCTAGACTATATGTGCATTGTTTCTCTAGAAATAATTTAGTATTCAACTGTAAGGAAAGTGTGCAATAGAAAAAAATAAGATAAATACATTTCCTATTGCTTCCAAGCTCACCCTGATCTTATAGAATCATTAAATACTTTCTCCTGAAAGTAAGTCTCACTATGCAGAAATTGGGATCAGGGTAAGTGTCACACTTAAATTGTAATATAAATGAGAGATGCATTAAGAAAACATTCATTATCTATACTTTGTCTTTCTTATCTCAGTATTTAAAAATATATATTCCAATAAAACAACGATATCATTAATCAAATTCAAATGATCAGATAAATGAAAAAGAACTGTGGAATGAAATTAAAAATATCAAATGATCAAAGCATAAGGAAGAGTCATGGAATGAAATTACAAAGCTATATAAAATCGTACTTACACACTATGCTTAAAATAGAATGTAGAAAAATCCTAAGAGGTATGGGGCAACGGACTGGCTGGTGGGCCCAAACCACCCAGCTCATTGCCCTTGCAATGGTTAAATCACAATCCCAGAAGGTTCAAAAGAATAATAAACATAAGTTGAATTCCAGCTTGTATTAATATTAAAGTCTAAGTTTACATATACATCTAACAATGTAGAGCTTGACTCCAATGGTCCCCTCTAGGGATCATCCCACTAGAAACACAGACTCCTCCCTTCCTTGCCAAAAAAATCAACCTTTTCCTATCTAGTCCCAATCTTCTCCCCCCTGTACAATACACAGTCTCTCTATTTATAACAACGTTTTCTACTAAATGGAGGTTCAAACAACATATACAATTTTAGAGTTTTGAACCCATTCTAAACCAAAATAAGGAGTTTGTTTATTAGACTAGATTTCCATCGGTCCTTATGCTCCATATAAACATTATGATTGATACTAAATCGTGAAATCCTCACTGGAATAACATGTTGCTAACAAAATTTGTAACTTACAGAAGATATTTTTACCGAATACTTTGACCATCATTTTATGCGTTATCTGGAAGACCTGGGTGCGATCAAGGGAACACATCACCATCTTGAAATTTTTCTCTTCAAAACCCAAATGCTTATTTTCCATCATGGCAACTGGATGCATGAAATTCATGGAAATGAGAACAGGTTCTGCATTGCTCGAACAGGAACTGTGCTGCTGGAACAGGAACTATACACCTACAACAAGAGAGCCTACTATTAGTGATATTTTCACAATAGATCCTTTCAAGTTATTAAAACAAAGAGAATTCATATATTAATAACATTTTACCTCTGAATGCCTCTATAATAGCCCAATAATGCATAAAAATTATAATAATGACTATAAACACCTGATGCAGGCATAAGAGTTATTAAAAAAAAGGTATAAAAATCTAGAAAAAATGGAGGCTTAACAAATGCAGAGAGGATGAATCTTCTACTATTGATCCTCCCAACCTCTCATCTTAGCTTCGTGAAAATGTAGAGGGTGAAATTTCTTATTTCTAATCCCTCCCATAGTATGATTCATCATATCATGAGGATACCTCCATTCGTGATCTTAAACTTTTTGATCGTGGTTCTCCTGACCTTTTCGCTAATTCAGTTGGTCATGATTCTAATTATCCCGTTGTTGATTTTTCTAAGGCATTGATATTTGATGATATATCTTCTGAAGAGTTGGAACTTCCTCAAGTTGTTGAGGCACTTTAGCCCCAGTTGATGGTTATCTCAGGTTCTCGTAGCCTTGATGTAAATTCCACCTCTGATGAAAAGAGTGTTGAATCTTTTGAGGATCATCATCACTCCATTGCACATATTGAAGATCAATCAATTTTACAATGTTTACATCCTCCACCTATGTTACACGTTCCTATGACTCAGTAACTGGAGGAAACATGATTAGCGACCATAGTGGAAAAACAAAAAATTTCTTCTTTCTTTATGTTTTCTCACCTTCATTGTTCAAAATTTTGTATTTGTAAGTCTTCAACTTGCAATGTTTCACAACAAGATGTTACACCCGCAAAATGATTTTTGTGCACTTTTCATCTTTGCTTTTTTGTGTATACATTCAAACTTCGAACGTTTTGGTATACATTGTCTCATATTTTTTGTTTGTTTTTATGCATGTATAAATTTCTCAAATTGCATCCCCTCGCCTTCATAGACCAACCAATGCGTTGGTGGCTGCATTATAAGTATCATTTTACATGATTTTGTCCTATGTTATGCTTAGGTTAGAAGTAGGAATAGTGTTTTACTTTTCTTTGTTGTTATATTTTCTTTGTTTTACATTTATTTGTTTTCATTCCTCTTCTTTCATTTTCTTTGTTTTCAGATATAGGTTAGTTTCCACATTATACTGTGTTTGGCTTTTGAAGCAAGCATGGTGGAATCCAAGAGGAATTTTTTTTACTATCAACAGTTAGTTTTCTATATATTCCCTCTCTTTGTGTAAATCTTGAATTATTTTTAGTTGATGATACTTTGATGGAAAGTGTGTTCCTTATCAGAGAAAGTCGCAGTGAAATCATGATGTTTGGATTTTAACTAGTACCGCCTACGCTAAATTGGTTTTATAATTTCAGTTAATCCTTGTCAACCTAGTCTATTAGAGTAAGGAGAGTGGGAAAACCTTAACAAGTATGTTAGAGGTTTACATAAACATCCTTCTCTGAAGGAACAACCATGTCTACTCTCAATAAGTCGGGATCCCTTTTCTACCCCGTGAAATAAATAAGTCCCTATGCAAAGTCCTTTAACAAAAAATGTAAAAATAAATAAATAAATAATAAAGGGAAAAAGAAGAGAAAGTATTCTTGCACATAGAGGTGAAGCAAGCAACTCCAATTGGATATTGTCCAGGCTCGTTGGTAGCGAAGAAATGTTTGTGTTCCTGAAGTAACTCTGTTGGGGTATTGTCTAGGCCTGTTGGTAGTGGATCAACACCAGAGTAGAAAATAAGACACTGAAAAATTATTTTTACTTAAGCACTTATATACTCCTCATCTCCAATCGAAAAAACGTATTTTTACTTGGCTTGGTTAGTGCACCACTGATGAAGATAATGGATGGGAATATGCCTTTCACTTAGACTGAGTGAGGCAGTTGTGGTAATAAATTAATTAAACAATAATTCTGGAAGGGTCAGACTGGTTTTACATGAGACAATATTTATTCAAAGAGTTGGAGTTCTACAAGTGTTTCGCTAGTGTTGTACCGACTATAACTACCCTCCAAAAATTTTCCTTTGCTTAGATTTTGGAGCCTAACCTTATTTTCAAAGGAGCTCATCTTGCACTGCTATTAGGTATTCATGCTTTGATTCATGTTTATCCTTTATCTATGCTTTTGTTTACTTGTTTTCCACTTAGTTATTTTTTCTAAGTCACAAGCTAACTTCTTATCTTAGTCTTGCACAACAGTTTTGGGCTTTCCTCCATAAACTGCACAATCCATTGTTGCAAATACTGAAAGGGGGGGGTGAAACAGTATTCCGTTCAATTAGAGCATTAGTTAATATTCAATTATTATCAATGTTTGTACAATGATAGCAGCAAACAAGAGGAACACAAATGCACACAATTTTTAAGGTTGAAACCCACTCCGGGACCAAAACCACCTAATGATTTTCTAATAATTCTTTAATATTCCACTCCAATTGAAAATAAAGCTCCAACTTCCTAGAATCTAGAAAAGCATTCTTCTCCAGCTCCCACTGGATGGACGCTCCGACGCCCGAGATTCTTCAGTAGTCAATTGAATGGATGCCCCAACAACCAATGAGCTACAACTCACCCTAGCACCATCCTACCACCCTATAGAAGAATAAAATAAGAATGGACTCCCGTACCAGGGAAAATGGTCCACTTTACAATGATATAGAATGATGTAGAAGAAGAATATATACTAGACCATAACCCTAACTTTGACACAACCACCTAATGATGATCCTAGACCTCCCAACATTGCCTCTTCAACCCTTGGCAGATAGACACTAGTACAATTTTTACAATAATGTATTTACAATGACTTAGTATAATGATACCTTTACAATGATTGTATGTTGTGCTGCCCACTTGAAGACTTCATATGATGAAATTCTTGCTGTTGTTATGCACCTTGGTTGCTTCTCTTGTCATGCTACCCTCTTCTGCACCTTGCTTTTCTTTTCTGCCATAGAAATTATGGTCCTTTGCAACCCTTGACAACACATAATCTAGCTTTTTCTTGCCTTCTAGGAGCTCGATATTTAATCTGGTGTATCTATATTATTTCAAATCCTCAATTTCTAATTTTTAGTTGTTTAGTATTCCTTTGAGTCTTCTTTCCAATGCCACAGGTCTGACCCAATTTGGATTCTTCAATAGAGATTTATACCCAATCTCTCACAATGCCCTAATTATGGACTGTTTCAGTAGAGCTCACTTGTATGGCAAGCCACATGTCATTGTTTCTTTATTTGGCTCTGAAATTGATAGAGAAAAAAGTAAATACTGTGCACTATCCACCAATTTTTATGGAATTCCATTCCTATACTCAGAGAGAGAGTTATGAAGAATTTACCAAGGTCACTTCTTTGAGATGAATTTTAGGAGCCTGCAAAAACCTTGACTTCCACAGATCATATCTCAAAAAATGTTCTGCACCTTGATCTGAAATTTTTACAGCAACTTCCTTAGGATTTTGGCTTTGCCTCATAAAAATTTCAGCTTCTGAACCTTCGTAGAAAAAAGTTAGAGCGCAAATGCCACGATGACCTGTTTCAGATGGCGAAATCCCTTGCATAAGGAGGAAATGAGGATCAAAATTTATATAAATGCTTAGGTTGAGAGGGGCTTCAACAAGTGAACGTGGGAGGGATTTTAGGAGCTTAAAAAATATTAATTATGACTTTTCAATGACCCATGCCCCAACCCCATGGGGTTTTAGCCCACTAACTGGGGGTACAAACTTCAAACATGAATATCTCTCAAACCGTGAAGAATTACATGGCGTTCCATATATCAACGGAAACATCTCGACAAGTAGAAACCATAAAAAGCATTATTGACCCAGAATATATTAATTTGGTAGGTCAAAATTCCCATGCAATATTGGGTTAGCCCCTGGTGCTGCTTGGGTTGACATCAATGACAACCGCTGATCAACAATCTTCCCCTTTGGCATTGATGGCAACACAAGTACTCCCCCTACGATCATGACACCTCTTCCTACAACATTCTCTCCCCCTTTGACATCAATGGCAAAGGGTAACTCCCCCTGAAACACAACCATCCTGCGGACCTATACACACTTCCACTCCCCCTGACACACAACTGTCCTACAGACCTGTAATCTACTTCCACTCCCCCTTTATATTCTGAAAAATGAAAATCTAATGAGAACTTGGGAGAATCCCAAGCTTCTGGCAAAGATATTCCAATGCTGGAAAATATTTGATATGTGATTCTTTTGGTGCTTCTTGGAATATTTCTACTTTTCCAACTGCTTGCATAACATCTAGTCAGGAGGCTGTTACATATAGAAGACTACTAATCATATATCTGTACAACCTTTGATCCACATCCTTAGATGAGTCGTCTATGCTCAATTTGCAACCTGTTACCATTGGAGTAAGGAAGGGTTTGCAATATTCCATTCTAAATTTCTTGAGAATTTCCTTAATGTAATTGGCTTGACATATAAATATTCCTTTCTCTTGTTGAGATATTTGAAGCCCTTAGAAGTATGTCAACTCACCAAGTAAAGACATCTCGAAATCACTTTGCACCTCTGTAGAAAACTTCTTACTTAGTCGATCATCATTGCTACCAATTATTGTATCATCCTCTTTAGCTATTAGACATGCTTTAGTTGCTTCATCTAGAACATATATGTCGTTTGGAGCTCGACTTGTTATAGCCACAATTTCACCATACACGCCTTTCCTGATTTCACATTTCGTGGAGTTGAATAGTATTGTGTGTCCTTGATCACACATTTGTCCAACACTGAGCAGATTGTGATTCATGTTTTCAACCAATAGAACATTCTTGGCTAGAGCATCTTTTCTTCCGAGAGTGACAGTACCTGATCCTATAACATTTGAATATCCATCATTTCCAAAGGACATGGTTCCATCCTTCTTCTCTTTCAGAGATACAAATTTATTTCTATCTCCAGTCATATGCATTGAGCAACTGCTATCAACATACCACACATCTTTGTTCTTTTGAGCCTTGAAAGTGAGAGCACAATTATCATTCTTCTTCTTCTTCCATGTTCGTTCATTATGTGGCTTCGAAGATTCTTCTGGAGGATTTTCAAGTCTGCAGTCTTTGGCTATGTGTCCAAAGTTTCGACATTTGTAACATTCAATATTATTTCTTAAATGTTCAAATCTATTGATGTTTCACTGAGCCCTGGGAGGTTCATATTTGACAGATCTCCTAGAATTGTATTCGTTCCTAGGGTAAGTGTGACATTCTATAGCTTTATGACCAAATTTTCCACATGAATAACAGTAGCCATAAAAAATATGTTTGTACCTGGATGGAAATTTTCATCGGGGAATTGTCTTCCAAGGCTGTTCTTGCGAATCTTGTCCAATGAAGTCTACATGCATGTCAGATCTCATAGGTTCATTGTATTTTGTTGTAGAAGGTCCTGCTTCATCTTCTTTGTAACCGATGCCAATTTTGTCATTGTAAGATTGTTGATTGTTGATGAGTTCTTCCAATGCCCTTGAGCTGTTGGCATAGTTTTGGATAGTTTTTCCTTTCTTCACTTCCTCATGCAGTGAGACTACTTCGGCTTCTAATTCTTCCCTTTCTTGGTTGTTTTCTTCCAACTTATTTTGAAGTGACTCTTCAATGCATTTGTGTTCTTCAACTTCAATTTTGAGACCTTGAACTTGTTCTTCAAGAGTATTGGAATGGATCTTCTCCGCCTTGAGATCTTTTATAAGCTTGATTGCTTCCTCATGAAATTCTTCTATGGTCCATCCTTCTTCGTTGTTTGATACCTCTTGTTTATTGTGCTTGGCCATAAACAATACTCTCTCATTGGCTTCTTCTTCACTATCATTGTCTTCATCGGATGATGAGCTATCTTCTTTAGAGAGAAAGTTCCTTTTGGATCCTTTTGAGTTGCCATTACCTCTGTTTGGACATTTTGCTGCAAAATGCCCAACCTCATTACAGCTGAAACATATCAATGGAAGTTTACCTTTGAATTGTACCTTACCAATTTTTAGCTTTCTCGTGAAGTAAGCATATTCTTCATCTGAAAGACCTTCGTCATCATCTCCCTTTTCTTCACACTTGCAGGTGCATGTCTTTTCAATTGAAGGTTGTTTATCCTTATTGGTTTTCTTAGATGCAACAAACACAGTTTCTAGATGCGAAGTACCCTCTTCTTCATCAAGTCTCATTTAATATGCTATGAGAACACCATGTAATTCATCTTTTCTGAGTTTGTACAGATTTTCACTGTATTCTAAGACAGATACCTTTGGGTTGAATCTCCCTCGTAACGTTCTAATAATCTTCTGTATAATATTAATCTCGTCAACTGGCTCTCCCAATCCTTCGAGAGTATTGGTTATTTCATCAACGTATTGGAAGTATGCAGCAATGTTGCAATCTTCTTTCATTCTGAGTTGCTCAAATTTTGCTCTATAGATTTGAAGCTTTGCTTCTTTGACATTTGAGTCACCTGCATATATATTCTCAAGCTTGTCCCATAAATTTTTGGTAGTTTTACAACCCAACACCTTATGATAAGCAGATTCAATAAGTCCACTGATAATAATATTCTTTTCTTTTGCATCATTTACCAAATTCTTCTTACCTTGTTCATCCGTAGTTGATGTAAATCCATTTTGAACAGTGTCCCATACTTCATAACCTTGCGCTAAGAGATAGACCTCCATTATTCCTTTCCAAAGTGCATAATTATTTTCATTGAATAGAGGTACACCATTCTTGGTATGCTCCATGACCTCCTTCCAGCCGTTAAACTGCTATTGAAGGAACCAAGCTCTGAAACCAATTGTTGGAAATACTGAGAGGGGGGGGTGAATCAGTATTCCTTTCAATTAGAGAATTAGTTAATCTTCAATTATTATCAGTGTTTGTACAATGATAGCAGAAAACAAGAGGACCACAAATGCACACATATTTTAAGGTGGAAACCCACTCCGAGACAAAAACCACCTAATGCTTTTCTAATAATTCTTTAATATTCAAATCCAATTGAAAATAAAGCTCCAACTTCCTAGAATCTAGAAAAGCATTCTTCTCTAGCTCCCACTGGATGGATGCTCCAACGCCCAATATTCTTCAGTAGTCAACTGAACGGATGCCCCAACATGTAATGAGCTACAACTTACCCTAGCACCACCCTACCACCCTATAGAAGAATAAAAATAAGAATGGACTCCCGTACCAGGGAAAATGGTCCACTTTACAATGATATAGAATGATGTAGAAGAAGAATATATACTAGACCATAACCCCAACTTTGACACAACCACCTAATGATGATCCTAGACCTCCCAACATTGCCTCTTCAACCCTTGGCAGATAGACACTAGTACAATTTTTACAATAATGTATTTACAATGACTTAGTACAATGATACCTTTACAATGATTGTATGCAGTGCTGCCCACTTGAAGACTTCATATGATGAACTTCTTGCTGTTGTTATGCACCTTGGTTGCTTCTCTTGTCATGCTACCCTCTTCTACACCTTTCTTTGCTTTTCTTCCGTAGAAATTCTGGTCCTTTGCAACCCTTGACAACACATGATCTAGCTTTTTCTTGACTTCTAAGAGCTCGATATTGAATCTAGTGTATCTCTATTATTTCAGATCCTTAATATCTGATTTTTGGTTTTGTAGTAGTCCTCTGAGTCATATTTCCAATGCCATAGGTCTGACCCAATTTGGATTCTTCAAGAGAGAGTTATACCCAATCTCTCACAATTCCCTAATTATGGACTGTTTCAGTAGAGCGCACTTGTACGATGTGCCACGTGTAAATGTTTCTTCATTTGGCTTTGAAATTGATAGAGAAAAAATCACAGACTGTGCAATATCCACTAAGTTTTACGGAATTCCAATCTGATACGCAGAGAGAGAGTTATGACGAATTTACCAAGGTCACTTCTTTGAGATGAATTTCAGGAGCCTGCAAAAACCCTGACTTCCACAGATCATATCTCCAAAAATATTGCACACCTTGATCTAAAAATTTTACAACAGCTTCCTCAATATTTCGGCTTCGCCTCATTAAATTTTCAGCTTCTGAACCTTCATATAAAAAAATTTAGAGTGTAATTTCCACGATGACCTGTTTCAGATGGCGAAATCCCTTGCATAAGAAGGAAATGAGGATCACAATTTATATAAATGCTTAGGTTGAGAGGGGCTTCAACAAGTGAATATGGGAGGGATTTTAGGAGCTTAAAAAATATTAATTATGACTTTTCAATGACCCATGCCCTAACCCCATGGGGTTTTATTCCACTGACTGGGGGTACAAACTTCAAACATGAATATCTCTCAAACAGTGAAGAATTACATGGCGTGCCATATATCAAAGGAAACATCTCGACAAGTAGAAACCATCAAAAGAATTATTGACCCAGAATATATTAATTTGGTAGGTCAAAATTCCCATGCAATATTGGGTTAGCCCTTGGTGCTGCTTGGGTTGACATCAATGACAACCGTTGATCAACATTCATGAGGGTAATTAGCCTTGATGACTGGAATTACGCAGTCATGACTAAAATTCAGCCTTGAGGTTAGAAACTACAGAGTCATGACAGGAAGCCCAACACTGATCCCAGAAACTGCGCAGTGCATTAAGCCAGAAAGTTTCCCAATTCCTAAAATTGCACAATCTTTCATGGTGCTGTGCATGAAAACTTTTTTCGGAAAAAGATGAAAATATTAAAAAGAAAAAATCATCCCTAAGATTTAGGGATCTATTTTTAGTAACCTGAAGGAAGCACACTTGCTATTTTTGGAAACTTTTTCCATGCACTGATTTTTCCTTCATTTTTGGCATTCATGTTATAAACCCTAATTTTCTCAAATCTATTTAATAGACTCCCCTAGAGCTCATTTTCACACTTGATCTTGGAGCTCTAGAATTCCCAAGGAGATAAAGGAACCTTTGATGCGATCATTGTCGCTTTTTCGGATGATATTTGCATTTATTGCTTTTGTCGTTTTTTCTATCATTTTTTGTCATTTGGCTTGTGTGAGTCATGTTTTTCTTATTTATTTTCATGCATGTTGGGATTTCAACTTAATTTATATTTTAGAAGTATTGTTTCAAGTTATCATTTTCCTTTCATA
Organism: Pinus albicaulis; assembly: GCA_034641835.2. Lineage (NCBI taxonomy): Eukaryota > Viridiplantae > Streptophyta > Pinopsida > Pinales > Pinaceae > Pinus > Pinus albicaulis. The sequence continues at coordinate 1,115,906,738 of CM076581.1, read as the reverse complement.
AGTGTTGCATCAGTTTCTTCATTATTGCACCGATGGTCGTTGTTGCGGCAACTCTCCTTACTAATTTGGTTTTCTATCTGCTTATTCAATTTATGCACTTGATTTGTATTGTTTCATTCACACTTATTCATATCTACACTCAATCCAACACTATCTCTCATATCTTCTTGTTTTTCACACTTTCCTTGGGTAGATCTGTCATTCCTTTGGCTTGTTTTCACTTTTCCCAGCTCGGCACTACGTAATCCTAAGGCTCAAGATAAGGGCTTGGAACTACGTAGTGCACGGTACAGGTTGGACCAACTTCGCATTGTGTAGTTCCAGGGCTTAGTCTACATCATTGGCCACTGAGACTGCACAATGTGCAGTCTCTCCCAGCTCGCTACATAGGCTAAACTACACATTAGCCAGTCTTAGGCTTCAAGCTTCGACTCTGACTGTTGTGATTGCATTGTGCATAGTTCCCTTAGGAAATTAGACCCTCTTTCTAGAGAAAATTGTGCAATATTTCCCATAAAATTCCTGGTTTGTTGCTTGAGCATTCCTTGGAAGTGGTTTTGCTTAAAACTAATGTTTGTTTTCCATGAGTGTATTTTTTTCCCACAAATACAACATTTTTTTAGAACCTCTCTAGCAGTCATTTTTGGAATGGCACCCAAGATAGATGCTTCAAAAGAAACCACTAAAAGAAGTACTAGGGAAGCAGTTGAGCAAGTTTTGGTTAACTTTCCAGTATATGTGGACACTTGGTTGTTTGTAGAAAAGGGATCCAAACTAACATGGCATCATATTAAAGATTCTTTTGCAATGGACTTCAGGGAAGATTTAGAGGACCAAAAGGTTTATTTCAGCATCAAGGAGTCAGGATTGTACAATGTTGCATGCAGGTACCCAACCTTCTCATGCATGGATGTGATCAGCTAGGTTGTTTCACACACTGAAGAGAAAACTATCACACTGAACAACATCAGTGGACATAAGATTTCTACATATATAACAGTGGATTTTCAACGAATGTATAATCTTCCTGTTCCAGTGAAGATCATGGAATCATTTTTTTATTCCACCCACATTTATGTGAACGCAAAGGATAGTATAATAATTTGGGTGAGGGAGCCATCAAATTTTAGACAAACACCCACCCACATGTACAAAACAAGGTCACTCAAGAAGGCCTACTAGATTTTTGTCATCTTAGCTTCTAGAATATATGGCCAATCGATCACAAATACCTTTCTTGAGCAGTGGGCTATCTTATTGAACTAGGTGGTGAACAAGGGGAAGTCGTTCAACTGGTGAGATATTTTTGGCTCATCAGCTAAGAGCCCATGTAGAAAAATCCCACCGAGAGAAACTATCATGCATATCTACTACAAGCTACTTGCAGTTTACAACCATAAAGGATTTATGGAATAGCTAACTGATCACCGCAATTTACAGGCTGATATTCTAGGAGTACCCACTTTTCATGTCATGAGGATTGATGGAGGCAATATCAGAGATTGAAAATTGATTAACCTTATCGGATGGCACATTGATCAGACTGTTCGATGGGAAGAAGTTGCCACATTGTTTTCCTAGATATGCCACCATCAAACTTGTCATGAAATAAGTATCTTACCATCTCGCCACAGGGTAGTCAGCAACTCTGCACAGGAAAAATAAGGTGCCATTGCCCACGTTCCATTTTCATATCACATTATATGAGATCAAGAATCTCAAAGTTGCAGATAATGAATCGAAATTCATATTTAAGTTTGATTTCGGTACAAAAGAATTTAATCTGTATGACCTGAGGGGAATTTGCAAGCACCATTGTGCAAGAAGCTACTACAACTATGTCAGCGGAGAATATAGGTGGCTGGAGGAGGAACCATGGAATAATTTCTATAACTCATCCAGACCCTATGAGCCAATCAATATAGTTGGGACTTCTCAAGTTGTTCCTTAGATGGAAGTAGTTTCGAAAGAGACAACAGAAGACAACAACCCATTACAAGACAAAGGAAAGAGGAATTTTGCTGACAGTGTAGAGGAGGATCAAATCTGGGAGAAACAATCATATCCTATTATTCAACAAGAAGCTTTGGCAATAGAATAAAAGAGGATGTAGAGTAAAAAAAGAGAAGAGAAGAGAAAGAGAGAGACGCAAAGCTTGGAGGAAGCATAGCTAAGAGCAAAGAAATCAGAACAAGATCTAATGGAAGAATGAGAGATAAGAAGAAGAGGATAGGAGGAGAAGCATAATTAGGAGGAAGAAGGAAGGAAATATGCCATTGGAGAAGAGATGACACCCATACGAGTTGAAGAGGAGGTACAATATCAACTAGCAAGAGAAGGAGTGAAAGAATATATGTAGGAACAATAGTTTTCTCAGCATATTGAGTAGGTGATTGAATTTTTGGACATGGAGTTAGGGTCAAGGCCGCAAGATGAAAATTTGAACTTTATGGCCAATGCACCATAGATCATCATTCAGACTCCACCACCTCCAACTGCAGATCCAAACCTGAGCGAGGAAGGGGAGATAGTTCACCTTGATGATGATTTGGTGATGGATTGTACAATTTGTCATGTGATGAAATCTAAAAGAAGATTGTACAAGTGTGGATAAATCACTTCACGGATGATCATGAATCACCTACATTTATAAGAGAAAGGATGATAGTGGCTAACACCATCAAAAATCAAAATTCTATTGTCGAAGCCAAATTTTCCTTCGTGGGTGCTACAAGATCTAACACTCAATATTTTATGACCAAGCATATACAATTGATACAAAATCTACAAGTTCTTCAGCAAGAGAATGAAGAAATCCATGTAGGAGCACAAAATTCACCTTTCGCATAGGTCTACTTAGACAAGATGAGAGCAGCAATACTTGTTGAAGTATCCACACTTTGAGACAATATGTGGGACCTTTATGAGGAGTTTGTGACCATCCATAAGGAAGTTTTCTACTTACATGAATTGCAATGATAGAGAAGAGATTTTTTCAAGATCCTTAAGAATGTGAAAACTTCCATCAGTGTTGTGCATGATTGTACAATGTGATACAAGGCAGCACTGCTTACAATGGTGAAGAATATGAAGTTGCAGGAAGAGCTAAAGAAAGAAAAAGTTCGGATGATGATCCAGAAAAATAAGTATCTCACCTCATTCATCAAAAAAATTCAAGCCTCATATGTACGGGTATATAACACTTTCGATTTCATGCTGAGAACCCAAAGGATCCCATCAATTGGCACAGTCACCGAGACTAAAAAAAATTGCAAGTCCGAAAGAATATTGATCAGCAATTAGAGAAGCTAAAGTAGATGGACACCCGAGAGGACTTGGAGCTCAATATACAGAACATGAAAGCCTACATTGGTGGCCTGATTCAGATCAAAACAAATTTTTTTTTGGTTGAGAAAGAGGTTCAGACCGGTTCCAACACATTGTACCCAGATGCCATGGAGGCAAGAGTCCACTTCTAGCATGACACTATAACGCAGTTTGGGGATACCATCGAACATTACCAAGCTCGGCATCAGTATGCGACCGAGAGGCATCAAGTCAAAGTTTCTCAACTTGAGTTCACCCAAACTCAGGCATCCTAGTGTTTTTCTTTTTCAGATGTGAAGTTGTCTCTACCCTATTTTTTCTTATATGGCTATGAGTGGAAAAGGTAATATATATGTGATTATTGTAAAAGTGGAATTCCAAGTGTCCTCGTTGGAATGTGAAGAGTCATATGTAATGTAATGAGGTTTTTTGTAATAAGTTGAAGAGCCATGAGGGGAGTCCAAGAGTCACAAAGGGGGCATGCAAAGAGTCACCATCATTTGTTATAAATATGTCTAGATAACTCTTGTAATTGGCTTTTGGGAGCCAAGATTTTTGCTACGCTTAGGCTTAGTGTTAAATTTATGGGGGCCTAGACCCAGGTTCCATGTGACTGCACAGTCTGACAAAACTAATTATTATCGGCCCTTTCAGCAAAGACCTACTTACGCAGATTTAAATCTCACCCGAGGAAATATAGGGGGTGCTAGAATAAGGTTTCTACATCCAAAGGGATAGAGCATCATGGCTTTAGGGATTTTCCTTCTTTATAGAGCTTCACAGGTCAGATCTATCAATAATGCAAGCATTTTTCAACACATCTATTGAACTTACTAACAGGATATGTGATCTCACTTATTCATGCATTAAACAAAGTAAACAACCATAAACAAGACTTTGTTATGCAATTGCAAATCAAAAACCCTTACTTAGCACATTTAATCATAAACAATAATAAATAAAACCACATCAATAGAAGCTCAGATATCTCCAATGGTTTTTTCATTCATTGCTAAGATATTTCTCATACATCTACTTTCCACCCTGCACACACAGTTGTAATGCCCTCTGCACACAACTGTAGGGGTTTGCGCACACAACTACAAACTTCTTGAGGTCTTCGTGCACACAAATTAATGAGCCTTTCCTCTAAACCAAACACAAACTCTAACTCAAAATAGTCTTACATCCAAATGCATCTCATTATATATATCCATTCAAGACTTCTCTTTGACCTATATCTAGACTCCTTATATATGTTTTGGATTTGAAATACCATGGTCTCAAACCATGGGTGGAGTCCAACATTCACAAAGTAATCCCATCCCATTACATAATAAGGGGATTTGACCCACCCCAAAGCCACTATGACTCAAAATAGACTTCATATTATACGCTCTACTCCTTGATCTGTAAGTCTTTCTCTGCTGCTTAGTTCATGATGATCACATCTCCAACAAGACCTATCCTCTTCCAAGTTGAGTAGATACCCCAATCTCTATTCCATAATGTCATTGTCTACCATATTCATTGTTTCAGCTATAAAAATACTAGGTACAATGTACTCCATTGACATTACTACTTCCTGACCATACACTAATCGGAACAACGTCTAATCTGTTAGCTTCTTATAAGTAGTCCGGTAGGCCCACAAAACAACACGGATGTGCATATCCTAGTAATTTATGTTAACATTGCACACCTTCATCAGTGCACTCTCCAGAATTTTTGTTGAAGGATTTGACCGTTCCATTCGCCTGGGGGTGACATGGCGTACTCTTTTGGTGACCCACTTAGGACTCCTCAATCAAGGCTTCAATGGTGCTATTCAAAAAATGCATACCTTGTTCGCTCATCAATATTTTTTGGAAACCAAACCATGACACAATATGTTCGAAAATGAACTTTTCCACCATATTTGTAGTGCAATCCCATTTTGGTTGTGCCTTAGCCCACTGCGTGAGGTAATCGGTCACAATAATAATGTACCGTTCACCTATTTTCTTCCCTGGTGGGTTGATTGGTCCCACAAAGTCAATTTCCAATTTATTGAAAGCTTGTAGCGTAACTTGAGGGTGCAACACCATTTATTCTCTCCATGGCGGTCTACCCATCCTCTGACAAACATCGCATGTGCTACAATACTCTTTCGAATCTTTATAGAACATAGGCCACCGTAAGCTAGCTCGCAGGATCTTTTGTGGAGTAGCTTTCCCAAAATAGTGACCTCCAACCACTCCACCATGTGCTTCAATCAATATGTTGTGTTGTTCATGCTCAGGAGCATATCTTCTCAGGATCTCACCAGCTCCCATTTTAACAGGTGTCCTGCAATCAGGGTAAAATCATCTTCCCTTACTACAAGCTCTTTATTTCGTTGCATAGTGTATTCCGAAGGTGCAAGTCTCGTAGAGAGGAACTAAATGATATTGAGGAAATTCTCATCTACAACCTTGTTAGCGAAAAACTACACATTAGGTAATCCCTCTTCCAGATTCATCGGTTCTTCACCTCTCTCGATCCTAGACAGATGATCCAGTCCAAGATTCAAACGTCCCATCTTAACAATAACTTCAAAATCATACTCAACACTGTTACAGATGAAATAGGTAACCTGACCTCAAAACGGGAACTATAGCCCAAAAAGACTCAAAAAACATGAAAAAACACCCAAAAAAAAAAAAATGTATTCCAGAACGCACGTGGTTTTTTTTAAGGTCAAATTTTAACATTTTATAAAATTATGCTAAAAACAAAATTGTTTCTTGAAAAAAGGATTGAAAAAACACCCTCAAAACAAAACCAGTTGATGCTGGAATAATCCAAAAAAAAAAATTGTGTCATATTTTTGACATTTTTAAAAATAGAAATAACATTTTTTAATTTTTAAAATTCAAACATTAAAAAAAACTTAAAATTTAAGACAAAAATAATTTAAAAAATAAAAACATTTTAAAGCTTAAAATTTAAAAATATATAGAAATAAAAAAATAAAAATAAAAACAAAATAAAAATAAAAATTCAAACATTAAAAAAAACCTAAAATTAAAAAAAAAATTTAAAAAAAATTAAAGATTAAAATTTCAAAATATATAGAAATTAAATAAATTTAAAAAAAAATATTAAATTTAAAAAAAAAAAATTATAAAAAAAATATATAGAAATTAAAGTTAAAAAAGAAAAAGAAAATGTTTATTAAATTTAAAAAATAAAAAATTAAAATTTAAAATAAAAAATCAAATTTAAAGAAATATATTAAATTTTAATAAATTTAAAACCTTTTAAAAAAAACATTATTTAAATTAAAAGTAAAAAAATTAAAAATTAACTAAAAATAAAAAATGAAAAATAAAATACAATAAAAATATTAAATTTAAAAATATATATATTAAAAAACAAATAAATTTTAAAAAATAAATTAAATTTAAATTATAAAAAATTAAAAATATATATATGAATTTAAATTAAAAATATATATATTAGATTTTATTAATTTTTTCAAAAAAAGTTAATATTAAAATAACAAATTATATATATATATATATATATATGAATGAATAAACAAATAAATTTTGAAATAAAAATAAAATTTTAAATATAAAGAAAAAAAATAAAAAAACATTGTTAAAATAAAAAGTTAAAAATTTTTAAAAATCAATTAAAAATTAAAAAAATATATAATTAAATAAAAAATAAAATAAAAAACAAATTAATTTAAATATTAAAAAAAAAAAAAAAAATATATATATATATATATATATATATATATATATAATTTTAAATACACAATTTTAATTGAAATATAAAAAAATATTAAATTCAAATAAATTAAAAAAAAATACGAAATTTATTAAATTTTAAAAAATTAAATGAAAAAAATAAACATAAAATTTAATAATAAATAAAAAAATATGAAAAAAAAAAAAATTAAATCAATTAAATAAATAAAATAAGTAAATAAAATAAAATAAATACAAAATTTAATAAAAATTATTAAAAAAATTTAGAAAAAAATAAAAATAAAAACAAAAAAATAAATAAAATATTTTAAAAAAATAAAAATAAAAACAAAACAAATTAAATTTCAAATATAAAAATTAAATTAAAAATAATAATAATAATTTTAAATTTTTTGAATTTAAAACACCAAAATCCTACCACGACCAGATTGAGGCGGCAGAGGCCGATTGGCGGCGCCACCACGATCAACAAATTCTTTTTATTTTTATTTTTATTCTTTTTTAATTTGATTTTTATTTTTTTAGTTTTCTTTTTTATTTTATTTTTAATTTTTAATATTTTTTAATTTGCAACATTTTATTTTATTTTTTTAATTTTTAATATTTTTTTTTAATTTGATATTTTTCTTTTTCTTTTTCTTTTTTTAATTTTTTAATATATATATTTTTTTAATTTCAAAAAATTTTAAATTATTTTTTTAATTCAAATTTTTTATTTTAAATTTAATTTTTTTTAAATTTTTTTTCCCTTTTTAAAATTTTGTTTTTAAATTTAATATTTGGAATTAATTATTTTTTAAAATTTAAAATTTATTTATTAAATTTATTAAATTTTAATTTAATTTAATTTAATTTTTAATCTTTTCGTTTATTTAGTTTTTCATTTTTAAAATTTATAAATTGTTTCATTTAAAAAAAACAGTAAATTTATGGATATTTGTTTTTTAATTATTTGCACGTGGTTTTTTTCATTTTTTTTGTTTTTTAATGATATTTTTTTATTTTAATTTTCTTTTTCAATTTTAAATTTTCTTTTTTTTTAAATTTGTTTTTTTTTGTTAATTTTAAAATTTGTTTTTTTTTCTTATTATTATTATTTTTTAATTTATTTTTTTCTTTTTTGTATTTTATTTTTTTTATCTAAATTTTAATTTTGTAATTTTAATTATTTTTAAATTTTCTATTTAATTTTTTTTTTTAATTATATGGTTTTTTTTAATAACTTAGAATTTTTTTTATTTTTTTATTTTTTTATTTTTATTTTTATTTTTTATTTTTTATTTTTTTAAATTATGTGTTTTTTTTTTTCAAATTTTGTCATTTCTTTTGATATAATGTTCGATTTTTATTTATTTTTTATTTTTATTTTTATTTTTATTTTTTTACGAGTTAATTTTGTTTTTTTTACATTTTTATTGATTTTTTTATTGTTTATATATATATATATATATATATATATATATATATATATATTTTTATCTAAGTTTTGTGTTTTATTACCAACATTAAAATCACCACTCTAAAAAAAAAAAGGTTGGTGCTGCATCAATACGTTTCAAAATTAGCATGAAAATCACTGCTCTAAAAAAAAAAAGTTTATGCTGCATCAATACGTTTCAAAATTAGCATGAAAATCACTAACATTTTAAAACAAATATTCATACTTCATAAATAAAAATATTAGTGTCAAAAATGTGCACAAAAAAAAAAATGGGTGATTCTGCATCACCACTTTTCAAAATCAGATGCTTTTTATTCTACCAAAAAAAAGTAGGTAACAGTGCGGCTACCTATTTCATCGGTAACAGTGTTACTCTTGAAACAAAAATAACCACCGAAAAATATTCCCCCCCAACACAGGCTTGTTGAGAAAGTCTGTCCAAGCAGGCTGTCGACAACATTCTTGGTTTTGTTCCAACGGTGCAACCCAGTCAGGTTGTACGAATGTTCTTTGCTCCTTAGTAATATGGAACACTCCCGCCTTAAATTTTTGAGGATACTCATTAACTCACTCCGAACCATCAGTGAAGCTATATGTTAACAAGAACCCTTTGATGATATGAATCTGAATGTTAGTTTTGTTATGCTAATTTCATCTTCAGAATTATAAATAATTTGTTGATCACTTGCTTGATGTGCATAGGTTTCTTGAGGTTTTTGTGAGTGTTAAATGGGTAAATGAATTGAGTTTTATGTTAAATTCATGAGAAATTTAAAAATTAAAACATAATGTTGAACAACAGCAACAAAATATACAACAAACCATCGAATGATCCATTAAAACAGTGTTTTGATGAAGGATTTCACCCCTCCTAGGCTACATCTTCTTGGTCCAACCTCCATGGATTGGGCCTCTGTATTAGCTCAAATGTGAAAAACGTGTTTTTTACAATCAACTACTACTCCTAAAACCTACTTCAATGTGTTTAGAATGTCCAAATCATCCAGAATAGTCTATTCTTACTCCCAATTTGGTCGATTTTTTCAAAATTTATGGTCAAAACAGTTTGGCCTAGGAAATCTACACTAAATCTGGAGATAACTCCAATTAGGGCCACTAAATTTGGGGGCAATGCCGAATTTGGGGGCTCCACTAGTTTTTCTGTCAAATTACACTGCAGTTTAATTAAATGCTAAACTGGTTTAACTAATGGATAATCATGTTTTAGGCGCATTAAGCGCGCTCTAACCAAATCCCATTTTAAATGAAGGATTAGCGCTATTAAGCAATATTACATGTTAATTAACCCTGCTTTAAACTTAATTTCGCTTAATTGTAAACTCTGCTCTACCTTTGGTCATAGTGGAAAGGTCATGTGGGGAGGGGGTTAGCCCCTCCACACCCCCGCCGATCAAACCTTACGAATTCAAATATATGCCGTGGTCATAACATGTTAAGAACTGAAGCTATGGGTTATTGGTAATGTGGCGCGCTCTATTGGGGGAGGTTGTGGGGTTGAACCCCGACCTCCACCCCTCCATATAAAACTTTTGCTATAAAATAAATGCACAATATAATATATAACCCGACCCCTTTGAAATATTTAATCAAACCTTTGTATATGTTGATAATTCAGACCTTTGAACTTCATTAATATTTCAACCTTTGAGATATATGATATTTTGGAGTTTGAACCATAGTTCGGCCTTCATCATGGTCCACCAGAGGGGGCACGTGGTGGCCCTAACTGAACCACTTGTCCACCTCTGGTTGCATTAACCAAACCATATATAAAATGAAATTTCATTCGACCATTAATATGAAATTCGACCTTAGGTGATAACATAAAAACATTTCACCTTCCAAAATTTTTTACGAATCCTGTAGTGACACTTGTCATAGTGTCATTGGGTGAAAATGAGAGAATATTCCCAGAATATCCTTTTATTTTTTTACTAGGCTTCCATGTCAGCATTCTGTCATTTCTACAATTTTTTTAACTATTTAGGAAAACGAACAACAACCTCTATCTTCCTCATCCAGAGTCGATTTTTGATGTAACGAATTGCGCTAGATTCCTGGCAACAAGCTCTTTTCTTTCGTTCAGTTTCCAATCGATTATGAGCACTTTCATTTTTTAGCTTTAAGACTAAGCACATGTTCATTCCTCCCCACTAGAAGCCTTTTGGACCCCAAAATCTCTCTAATTACTGATCATGTGGATGAGGGTAAAGTTCCCTCACCCTTCTAGTCTCAATCCACTAAAATTTTCCCACTTTCATCAATTGGAGCGTTTCACAAAGACTAAGATTTTTCCTTGAGTCTTGCAACCCTCTCTTGCTGTTATCGACACCATCATGCTACAATTTCCATGAATTTGCAGTGCAGCAAGCTATTCTTCCATAAACAAACTTTTTCCCACCTTGGTCATTAATCAAAGGAAACTTAAAAATTGAAATTGTCTCACCTTGCACATTGTCATCAGGCCGATTCTTAGCTGCTCTTGCTTTGTACTTGCATCGACTCTTGACCAAGTATTTTCGCTATTGCCATGTACCCTTTGGAAACCAAAAACAAGCACTTATGGAACCTATGCCTTCTTTGTCAAATTTCTTTGGCATTTTCTCTTTGACCTTTCCACTCTCTTGTACCGACATTTTGTTTCCAACACCGCTCAACACGAAAGTACAATTCAAGAAAAAGGATTATGGACATCCACAATTGGAAAAAATATAGACTTCATTTTTTAAATGTGAAAATTTATTACCCCTTTATCTAATTTGGCTATTGTGAATCATCACTTAGAATACATAAATCAAGTCTTAACCAGTAGAGTTAAGGTTCTTGATATCCTACAAATTTTATGTATAGGTACCCCAACTAATCGATGGATCATAATGATCTTATAATTATTTTCTTAGTAAAGCATAGAGGGATAATACTTTAGTTAGGTAAATATTATTTGTGGTAAATATAGAAATTCATGTACTTACATGGAGTTATGGCTTATTGACTATTATATTACTTATTTTTATCCCATCATGTTAAATTACAATTAATTGTATTAATGTTTTTAAAAAGAGTCATTCAAAAATAGAGTTCTTAATGAAAAATTGAAATTGTTATATAGCACTTTGGAAAATAAACAATATGACAACAACGTTACTTTTGACTAATTTTTGGATAAATTACATTTAATTGAAACTAATTACATCATAGAAATACAATGTAAATTAATAATTAAATTAAACTAACTCGTAGGAAAGCTGATTGATAATTTATTATTTATTTTATTATGCAATTCAATCAATTTAGGATTTATCTTTAATATTTTTTTTTGGAAAATAAAGAAAAATGTTTATAATTTGAAAATTTTCAATAATAATTTAAAATTATTATTATATTTTTTTTTGGGGGGGGGATAATAATAAGAAATTGAATTTAATATTATATCATTAATATATTTTCAAATTAAATCTGAGAAATATCATTAATATATTTTCAAATTAAATCTGGTTAAGTCATGTTATGTTTCAATTAATTATTTTAGTGATGGTAATTATTTAAGAGGTTATGTTTTAGGTGATATTTTGATTAAAATTATTTAAAATTATGTTTAATGAACATGATAATATGGTTAATTTTGATGTTATGGTATATTATTAAAATAATAATTATAAATGTTATGTTAATTATGATAATTAATAATAAAAATATAGTTTTATTGTAAGTAAACATTATGATATTTCAAAATTTATAATATATTTGTCTTGAGATTGAGTCACATTTATTAGTTTGAAATGTGGACAATAAAAATGTTTAATATAAATAATTTGAAAATGTTTGAACATAATTATTTTTCACAAAAACATATGATCTAAAAATATGATTGTATTGAATAAAATATCATTGTTTCAATTGTAATATCTAATAATAAAAATATAGTTTAAGGAAACATTACAATGCTATTTCTCTTGGTCAAGTTTTTTGACTTCTCTAGAGATTACATCAGGCTTGATATGTGGCTTGAGAAATCGCGACCCAGGAGTATCTAAGTTGTCCAAATCACCAATAACACAGAAATTTTTGAACATAATTATTCTTCACAAAAGCATCTGATCTAAAAATATGATTGTATTCAATAAAATATCATTGTATCAATCACAATAGCTAATAATAAAAATATAGTTTAAAGAAACATTACAATGCCATTTTTTGGTCAAATTTCTCCAGAGATTACATCAGGCTTGACATGTGGCTTGAGAAACCACGACCCCATGGGCATATAAGTTTTCCAAATCACTCAAGGATCGCATTGAGCTTGGCCCACACCATCCCGTGGCTAGATTTTTGCTCACAAAATTTTAAACCACTGACCTTCACATCACTAAATGACTTAATAGTACACCTCATCACCATCTATTCTATGCACTATAAGTTACACTACCATATTTTAAAATTAATAAAATGATAATATTAATAACAATTACTTTAAAGATAATAATAATAATAATAATATAAATTTTAAAATAATAATATGGATAATTTTAATAATATGTCGAGCATTTCAAGTGTCATAAGAAAATAGTTTATGTTTAACATTACTGATATATTATTAACTTCGATGTTACAAGACATTGCAATATTTAAGAAGAAATAATTTAAAAAATAGGTGGGTGCAGAATGCTCGTTTTCTTTTTTCATTGCAGTGGGAACATGTGTTTCATGTGTTTTAGGAAGGTGCACACACTTTATAAACCTACATTCATTCTTGTAACTTTATCAGATCATGCGATCCATTGAAAAAAAAAAAAACAAATTTGAATTGCAGGTGTGAAAAACACATGTGTTCTCCTAAAACAAATTTGTATAAAAAATAAAAAACATGTACTCTTTTATACATAGAGAAGAAAAAAAAATTGCTTATTTTTGCCAACCCATGAAATACCCATAACAATTTCAGCCTAATTTTTATCCCTCCAGCATGCTCTTGCAACCTAGGCTCAATCATGGTAATGGCAAGCCGGAGGGATAGTAACATTATTGGAACTCTACATTTTGCAAAGAGGAGCTTGCATTTCCAAGGATATTTTATTTAAAATATTATTTTCCTATTTGTAAAATTATAGAAACTTACATCATGTTTTAAGATATTTTGTCATTTTTTAATTGTACTTATTAAATTATTCCATAGCTGGTATAAAAAAATGATCCAGACCTAAGCCTCCACAAAGCCCATACAAAACTCAAAAAATGTGTAGATGAATTCATGAACTTAATTACTAAGCTTGTGAACTAAATCTCTTTATTTTATTGTTTTGGCTACTTCATTTATGGAATTATGGTTTCTATTGGACATTCTCACGGACAACGATTTAAAATTTTCAAATATAAAGCAAATATGAGAGAATAGCAATCAACTAGAATTAGTAAGGAAGAGTTCAAATATATATAATTAAATAGATGATTGTTTAATTGTTTACTGCCCTAAAATCAAATAACCCTATAATCTAAGAAATAGGTTTTATTTCTTGTATTATTGCATATTCAAGTTATAGAAGGGGTATTGGATGGATATGCAGTTTATGGTAATTGATAAAAAAATATGTAATATTAAATTTGTCTTTGTATTTTCTTAATAAAATATGGGTTGATTTTATTAATATCACCATTTTAGTTATATTAACATTGTTGAATCTTTGGGATTTGGTCTTGGATTTAGTTAAGATCAAGAAATGGCTAAGCAGAACTCATTAAAATGAATGGTTTATCATGTTTATGTGCATGTGTCACAACTTTCTGTTTATGAAAATGGTAAATGCCCCATCCCACATTTACCCGTGTTTACAAGTCCTTATGGTAAATGTGAAACATAGTGCCACTATGACATGACCCTAACTCTTCGCTTCAGTTAAGGAAGTAGGCTGACAACTGAGACTTACTGACCAAAAACTGACATCCTATAGGGACTACAGATCACCCAAGAGATGAAGAAACACCCCAGGTGGTCAATCCCTGAGTTGGAACTTTGTTTTAGTGACCTAGACTCCCAACCACATCCTTGAAACAAGTTGCATGCAGTTGAAGGCCTCCAACCACACTCACAAGCCTTGCTCCATGTGGTTGTGACCTAAATTGCTGAGTTCAGTGCCCGTGGTCCCAAGATCTAAGCCACAATTCTAGGCCAACCTCCAGACCCCTACCCAGAACTTCCTAAGGATTCTCATAATGATATATGACATAATGATAATGCTATTCATTTAAAAATTGAACAAGAACTTGACCTAACCATGCCTAACCATGATAGTCATTTCTTCAAACATATAGTGAACATGTAAGCTACAAGTCATAAATTCATATCTTATCATAGGATTTTGAAACTTATATGAGAATCACCAAGAAGGTCTAACTCCATATCATAATAGTTGTAACAACACTTGTTAACCCATGCATTCATTAACCATCAAATACTTATCAAATCTCGAACAAGTCATATCTAGAGTACATTACAAACCATGCTTATAACCAGCATATAACCAGATCAATAACCATGACATAAAAGCCATCAAATATTCATAATATCAAGTACAAGTTCTCATATATTACAATAGGAAAATAACTCTTAATACCCTTCTACAAAATCCAACCAAGTTAGGGACTTCCACATACCAACCAACCATAGGTTGGGTTGAACCAAATATTTCTTTCATCCAATCACCCTTGTGCCATATTCTAAGCATGAATGTGGGATATCAAGACATAAAAAACCAGGGCTTCTCGAATATTAAACCACCTCCACCCTCAGGCTACCGCGATCTCACCAAAAATATTCATTTAGCTCCCTATAATACTAGTGTATTCCCCTTATTGTTATGTTACTGTAGCCACTTATTGTTACTTTTTGGTCCATGTATCCCTCATGTTTTTACTTTTTTACCCCATATAATCCAAGTATTGTTATTATTGTTCCCTTACATTAATATTGTTATGTAGACTATGATTATATTATGAATCTTCACTACAAGGAAAAGACCCTCTAGCAGAGGTTATAAAGGAGGTGTTTAGTGTTATAAAATTGGCCAAAATTTTCAAAAAACCATTTGCTATAACATATGTTTATGGTTACGGAGGTTTTGGCAGAGCTTTTAGCGGAATTTAAACACAACTAAAAAAATTGGGCGGTCGGAGGTTATTACGGATGTTTTTTTCATCGGTGCGCTACTAACGTGTCAACGCACCAGTGCATGTCATCTAGAAGGTGGCCCTGGGTGGTCGAAGGTGCATGCATCGGGCCGTCAAGGTCTAAAACTGCACCAGGTGCAGTGTTGGTGATACAACGCACGAGGTCGTTCTAATTGGTCTTGGGATTTGTGCGGTGCCCATAGGTCATCTCAATGCACTGGTACGTATAATTATAGAAACGCACCAGTGCGCAGGATCACACCTATTAGTGTGGTGCCCATAGGTTGTACAAATGCACCGATGCGTAGTCCCACATAAACGCACCGGTGTGCAGTTTCACACAAACACACCAAGATTTATAATTGGTATTGGTATTTTTGCGGTGCCCATAGGTCATACAAATGCACCGGTGCGTAGTCTCACATAAACACACCGGTGCGCAGTATCGCACAAACGCACCAAGATTTATAATTGTAATTTGGTATTTTTGTGGTGCCTATAGGTCGTAGAAATGCACCAATGCGTTGTATCATACAAACGCACTGGTGTACAGTAATTGACACGCATCGGTGTTCATTTTGTATTTTTTAGAAACATCAACCTGTGACAGTGAAATTATTGTGATTTTTTTAAATTCATTATTCATCAAAATTCGACACATCTTATAATAGTATTCATATTAATTAAATTTTTATTAATGCATTTGAATGTGATGTTTAGATTAATTTGTTATATCATATCATAATTATTGTGATTTTTTAAAATTCATTATTCATCAAAAGATGACACATATCTTATAACAGTATTCATATCAATTAAATTTTTATTAGTGCATTAGAATGTGATTTTTGGATTAATTTTTTATATCATATCATCAAATTTCACATCTCTTCATTATAATATTTAATCATCCATAAATTTAATCAATGGTGTTATATTTCACAGCGAAAATGGAGAACACAATAGAATAAATTAAAAAATATTATTATTATTATATAAAAGGCAGTCTTTGTCATACAAAATGGGACAGTTATTGGTATCCCTTTGTCTTTCAATTGGGACATTATGTCCATTACATTAAATAAAATGTCTAATTTCATAGACAAATATTTCAAAAAATACAACGCTTTGCTTTGATATCCAAACATAGTGATCATCATTCTTCGCTTGAACTGATGTCACTACTAGAGCTACTTCCATGACTTGGGTTATTTTCAGGAATATTTTGTTCAAGGTGTTGATTGTTTTCTTCTTCTTCACCTTCCATCTACAAACATAAAAATAAATTGTAATGAGTGTATATACATTGGTGAGAATAATTAACATTGAAATATTAAATAATATACATCAATGTAAATCGAAAATAAATGATGTACCATAGCATAAATTCACTCATGAACTATACACATTCTTTCAAAGCCATGTAGTATGCCAACTTTCAAGATTTCATTTGGCACAGTTCCATACTTTGTTTCCTGCAAGTTTTATACCCCATAAAAAATCATATATTTAATATTAAAACAAAAAACAAAAAAATATTGTTCTATTAATTATAGACGGAGCTAACTAAAACAAGATAGATATATGCTTACAAATTCCATAATTAATTTATGATATGCCAACATATAATCACAACCCATATTTAACCCAATGTCAATCAATTTGTCTGATGGTTATTCTTTGTATGTTAGCACTTGTTTGAAGACATTCAATGATGATTTTTGTAAACCAACTTAAAAAATACAAAATTGAAATCTAGTTAAATTGTTATAAGGAAGTAACAATTACTCACAAACTTAGAGATCAACCATTTTCTTCCTTGTCGTCATGTTTTATGTGTTGAATGGGTTCCATTTTCTTTTCTTTTCTGCAAGAAAATACTTGAAAATTAATATTTGATGCTAAATTGTTTATTTATTGTACCTAATGATCGAAAAAATCAATGATTACATATTACGTTTGAAGCATGTTGTTGTTGAGATGGCTCCTCCTATGATGCAATTTTGTCCATTTCTTTGACCAAATCCTTGTACACCTTTTTGGACATTCCTACTGGCATATTTCTAATATTAGCTCATTCATCTTTTGAGATTTTCATAATCTTTTTGAAAATATTGTAGAAATTTATTAATACTGACAGTATTACCAGATTCTCCTGATCTAACAAATTAATATTATGTTAAATACATAATCCTTCAACTTAATTATTTGAGGAAATTCAGTCGCCAATTGCAAACACATATGAAGCAAATCAATCGCACATAAACATAGTTGTTTAATGGGAAAGATTAAAGCTAAAAACCCCAACTATAATATATTACGTATATCAATGGATCATTTAATAATCTCATACAAAGCTTAGTACATCAATCTCTTAGTACAATCAACAATCATTACACACTGTCATGTAGAAATTTTCATATCTATGCACCAATTTCTTGCCTCCTGACAGCCTGCCTCCACTGCGTAATCCCTGCTGAAGAAGACCCCTGAATGAATTCGAATTGGCCTTTCCTTGACTGCACAATCCACATTAGAATCTCCAATGTGTATCAGATGCATTAAATGCATCACTATAGTCACAACAGACAGTCCATCTCACACTTTCACCTATCTCTCCACTGGGTCTCCACTAGAACTGACATGCAAGTAGTTAACTATTGTATTTGTTCAGTTGCAAGTGAGTCTCTAGTTATGAATTAATTAAGTAATTAATTCACTAAAACCTCACTAGTGTATCTTCAGTTAGAACTAGATACAACTAGCACAACTAATTTTAATTCACTTAAATGAGTTAAACTGAATAACAACTCCCATAACTACTCTTCCAACTCTGTCATAACTTTGCCACTTCAATTCTAACTGAGTCCTCCATGCATGAGTCACCAACCACCTTAGGAATTGCATAATTCCTTCAGCCCACTGATTTTCCAAATATGTTCACTAAAATAAAGTGCTCCAAGAGAATAAGTTGATATTTATTGTCATATTATTATTAAGGGCTAATAATAATCGACATGCATCTATTTTTAGATTGACGATCTATAAATAGACTTCGCCCAATATTCTAAAAATAGAATCTCATCTATTTTTCACATTTGACCAACCATCTACAAATAGCATCCTGCAACTTACAGAATATGCTCACCGTGTCTAAAAATAGACATACACCTAAAAATAGCCTATGAGCCCCACTTAGTGAAGGTGCTTAATTTTCATTAAGCTCATCATCTTGTTGAATCTCAACACTCCCTCTCAACAAGATAGGGATTATCCTTCACCCTGATCCTACCTCTATGGTATTCGAATTTTCTCCTGCTAAGCGCCTTCCTCAGAATATCTACATCTTGATCTTCCGTAGGAATGTACTGAAGCAAAATGATCTTCCGCTGCACACAATCTCTGGTATGATGATACCAGATATCAATATGTTTAGATCTATCATGAAACACAGGATTAATCAAGAGTTTAATGCAACTCTAATTATCACAATGTATCACTGTAGGATCTAAATGAGAACCAAACAAACCGACCAGGATCTTCCTCATCAAGATAGCATCACATGCAACTTGACTTGCTGCCATGTATTCCACTTCTATCGAACTAAGTGCCACAGATATTTGTTTCCTACTGTACCAAGAAACTGTTGTAGATCTGATACTGAAAACCCTTCCTGATGTGCTCTTTATGTCCATTGGGTTGCCTGTCCAATTTTCATCAGTGAAGCCATGCAACTTCACCTCATCCATCTGTCTGTACTATAAGCCATACTCAGATGTGCCCCTGAGATACCTCAGGACATGCTTGCCTGCCTTCCAAAAGAGCTTGGTAGTCTTAACCATCGCTTAACTAAGCTGGTTCACCGCATATCATATGTCTGGTCTTAAATTAACTAAATACATGAGAAAACCCACCAACTGTCAATAAACAGTGGCATATACTACCTCTGTCGATGTAGCATCCTCTTTCCTCCAATTTCCTGGAAGAGGAGTATCCATGGGCTTGCAGTCGTCCATGTGAAACCTACCAAGTATCTCCCGAGCATACTTGCCTTGAGACACAAACAATTCACCTTCTCGCTACCAAATTTCCAATCCAAGGAAATAACGAGGGAGGCCCAAATCCTTCATCTCAAACTCCTTTGCAAGATCTGCCTTGCATGAGTGTATCAACTGCTCATCACCCGTTAGTATTAAATCATCAACATAAAGAATAATTATTAAAAGCTTACCCTCCACCACAATTTGGTATAGGTTTTCACCTGCCTCACTCTTGGTGAAGCCAAATCCAGTGAAATAGTTATCGATCCGAGTGTAGCAAGCACGGGGTGCTTGCTTCAGCCCATACAACGCTCTTTTGAGTCTGCACACATTGCGACTCACTGCTGAAGATCTCAAATCCTTTAGGCTGATCAATGTACACTTCTTCCTGAATGATCCCATTAAGGAACATAGTCTTCACATCCATCTGATGAATGTGCCAACCCATCTTTGTTGAGAGAGCAAGGATGGTCCTTATGGAAGAATACCGTGCAATATGTGCAAATTTTTCTTCATAATCAATCCCCTCGATCTGTGAGAAGCCCAAGGCAACAAATCTTGCCTTATACTTCTTGACGCTCCCATCAGTAGCTTGCTTTACCTTGTAGATCCATCTTGAACCTACCACTGATTTACCCACTGGCCTTGGAACAATCTCCCAAGCATTGTTTCTGACAATGAATTCATACTCCTCCACCATGGCATCTACCCATGTGGGCTCCTGCACTGCGTTTTCAAAATAAGATGGCTTTGTCATGATACACTTTCTCATAAGAGCCATGTATCCAGTAAATCGGTCAGGTAACTGTCTCTATCTGCACTGTGATGAAGGGACTCCTACATTCTCTACCGCATCAAGCTTCAGTATCTCAGCTTCTGTGGTACGCTTTCTACCTGTTCTAATGTTTGGTTCTACATAAGTGGACTCCTCTACTCCATGAATCTGCTCCTATGGCTGATCCACATCTAGAGGCTCATCTTTGGGAATAAGTAGCTCCTCCTCTACATGCAAGTGTAGCTCCCTCTCAAGCGACAACTTCATGGCTTTCACCTCATTGAATTTTATATCCCGTCGCACCACAGTCATCCGACTATTTGGAAAATACACATGATAATTATGGGGTGTTTCTGTGTACCCCACAAATATCCCAACTTCTACAGTCATCTCCAACTTCTTCTTGGCATCCTTTGTCACATGAATGTAAAAAAATGAGCCAAAAATATTTAGATGAGAAATATCAGGCTTCTTACCACTAAAATCTTCTTCAGGTGTACTCATGCCAAGTACTCTATGAGGACAACGGTTTTGCACATAAACTGCAGTGTTGCATGCTTCCGCCCACAAGTGCATTGGTAGGCCCTGGTCATGCAGCGTAGCTCGTCCAGCACCCATGATCATTCTATTATTCCTCTCTGCGACCCCATTCTGCTATTGGTTATGAGGTGTTATGAGTTCTCTTCAAATTACTTCTTTGCTACATAAGTCTTTGAATTCATTCGAGATATATTCACCACCATTATCGCTCCATAGAGCCTTCACTTGTTTCCCCGACTTCTTCTCCACCAATTATTTAAACTCACAGAACTTTGAGAATTTTTTGCTCTTCTTCTGCATGAAGAAGATCCAGTATCTACAAGAATAGTCATCAAAAAATATAAGATAATACATTTTTAAAGAGCTTCCCGAATTATCCACAGTATTCGTTCCTTAGTACTGTGGATAATCTGGGAAGCTCTTTAAAAAATGATCACCACATAAGTTAAAAACCAAAACATAATACCTGTGTTTTGTTGTTGAAGCAACCGAGAAAGGTCCACACACATCTGTGTGAATTCTCTCCAGGATCACCGAAGCACAATTCTCCTTCTCATGAAAGGTGGTCTTCACAAACTTACCCATAGTACATCCCTTGCACTGATATGACTGCGCAAGAGTACCCTTGGGAAGTCCAATAGAAATCTGTTGCAAAATTTTCAAGGCGCCATGGTGAAGATGGCCCAATCTCCTGTGCCATAATTTTCCCTCATCTCAGCTCACCAATTTTTCTACTTTGCCCATCATTGCAGTGTAGCCATCTACCTCCAGCTTGTAGAGATTCTTAACTCGAAGCCCTATCCTCTTGGTTTGACTCATTGTTTTATGTCGCAAGAAGGCTTTTCCCTCGCTGAAAATAACGTCATAACCTCTGTCTTCCAACATTGCGACCGAGACCAAGTTCTTCTTCAGACCTAGAACATGCATAACATCTTTTAACAGAAATGGTTTACCTGACTCCCTCTAAAATATAATGGTTCCAATGCCGGTCGCATTGTATCTACCATCATCACCCATCTCTATATGAATTTGGAGATCCTTCTCCTCCAAGTCACTAAACAACTCCTTGTCCCCTGTCATATGGAAGGAAGCACTACTATCAAGATACCACACCGATCCCATTGTGCTTGAAACCAAGCATGCAATCAAAGAGAAATCAAGTTCAAACTGCAAGGTTAAGGCCTCACCGACTACAGCTCTAGTAGCCTTCTTGTTCTTCTTTTTTTGTGGGCATTTAGTGGCGAGATGCCCATGTTCGTGACAATGAAGACACTTCATATTAGACAAATCTAACTTCTTGCCTTTAGCCTCGAATTTTGGATGGGATTTCTTCCCCTTCAATTTCCTTTCTTTGGTAGACAAAGCACAATTCTCTTCATCATCATTCTTCGATGAAAAGCCATCCCTGGTATTCCACCTTATCTCCTCCTGCACAAGATCCAACCAAAGTCGCTCCCAATCCGGCAGTTTCTCCCGTCCATTGACAGAGCTACCTTCTTTTTCCATGCATCAAGTAATGTAGCATCACTAGAAGTAGGCTTAGGAACATCGCTATCGATGAACTCCTTTAGTCCACTATCTTCAAGCACCGCCTCCATCCTGCCCTTCCAAGCTGAGTTACCATCAAGGGCATACTCCAACCGCAACCCATTGAAATCCATTTCAATGAATACTCAACTGTTGCACCAAGAAATTTCTACAGCAAATTCGAATTGTCCACCAACACAAAAACTCAGCACCGCTTCAAGTTTGCAATCTCCAGTGATTAACACTGCTCCGATACCATGTAGAAATTTATTAATACTAATAGTATTACCAGATTCTCCTGATCTAGAAAATTAATCTTAAGTTAAATACAGAATCCTTCCACTTAATTCTTTGCGGAAATTCAATCGCCAATTGCAAACACATATGAAGCAAATGAATCGCACATAAACACAGTTGTTTAACAAGAAAGCTTAAAGCTAAAAACCCAACTATCATATATTATGTATATTAATGGATCATGTAATAATCTCATACAAATCTTAGTACATCAAGCTCTCAGTAAAATCAATAATCATTACACATTATCATGCAGAAATTTGCATATCTATGCACCAATTTCTTGCCTCTTGATGGCCTGCCTCCACTGCGCAATCCCTACTGAAGAAGACCCCTGAATGAATTCAAATTGTCCTTGCCTTGACTGTGCAATCCTCATTGGCATCTCCAATGCGTTTCAGATGCATTGAATGCATCACTATAGTCACAGCAGATAGTCCATCTCACCCTTTCACCTATCTCTCCACTGGGTCTCCACTGGAATTGACATGCAAGTAGTTAACTGATTTATTGTTCAGTTGCAAGTGATTCTCTAGTTATGAATTAATTAAATAATTAATTCAATAAACTTTCACTAGTGTATCTTTAGTTAGAACTAGATAAAACTAGCACAACTTAGTTTAACTCACTTAACTGAGTTACAACTCCCATATCTACTCTTCCAACTCTGTCATAACTTTTCCACTTCAGTTCTAACTAAGTGCTCCATGCATGAGTCACCAACCACCCTAAGAATTGCGTAATTCCTTCAGCCCACTGATTTTCCAATTATTTTCACTAAAATAAAGTGTTCCAAGAGAATAAGTTGATATTTATTGTCGGATGATTATTAAGGGCTAATAATAATCGATGTGCATGTATTTTTAGATTGACGATCTATAAATAGACTTCTCCCAATATTCTAAAAATAGAATCTCATATATTTTTCTGTAATACTCCCAAATTTTCACATCACATTTGGAATATTAGATTCCTTGATTTTCCTAATGAAGTAAGTAAATAAAATGGTGGAGGGACCCACAATCCTCAATAAGAATAAATATCCACTTTGTGTATGTGACTGTGGATTAATTTAGACTAGATCTGCAAAAAGAGGTAGTTGAGCAACTACTAATGTGAATAAGGTTGGAGAACATGTCTCATTTAATGAGAGAGATAATGGAGGGTTGATTCAATCAACTAAGATCTTGAATATGTCAAACAAAGGGTCATTGATCATTAATGATCAAGTGGTGGAGAAATGAAGCACATATGATGGAGGAGGTGTACATTGCACCTAGACTGTTTGGTTGATTTGATCAAACAGCGCAACCCCACTTGGAGGATCTTGTCCACATCAGACTGCGCAGTTGAGATTAGGGCCAAGGCTTGGGATGGCTCAATCATTATAAAGGAGATGAAGGCTAAGGTGAAAGGCATCTTGGATTATTTTGATGTATGATATTTTAGATCTGGAATTTTCAAGTGACATTCCAATGCAATCTTGGACTGTTTAGCAGAGATTGCAGGTGTTGTTTAGCACAGGGTGTTCCCAGGTGGGAATGCCTCCTCTTTCTTTGAGTGATATCTAAGGAAGAGGTTTGTACTTCATTATACATCAGGCTTTAAGTGCAATTTCCATTTCCTACATTTTGCAGAACATTCATATTCAGAAAACAACGTTTTTCTGAAGATCATTTTGGAAGGTGGTAGTTGTCTTCGGTACTTTAGATAGAGAAAAAGGTGAGGGATTATTCCCATCACTTGGGCTTATATTTCAATACTCCTAGAGCCACATTGCAGATATGGCATCAGGCCAAAATTTATTGACCTCCTAACAGTATTATTCTCTCCAAGAATAACGTTGTCCATATTGTAGATCTAAAAGGAGGAAGGAAGTTGCTAGTATTTCAGCTAGCAATCTAGTGGAGGATCATTCCTTCACATTGCCATCAGTCTTACCATTGGCCTGGATATTATTACAACATTTTTCACCAAGCATAAGGCCTCTCTTTCCCTCATAGCGCAGTTTTTAGAGGTAGATGTGTTGCAGTAGCTGCAATCATCTTTTGGAGGATTGAGAAGCTAGATCTAGAGATCCTAGCTCATAGATCTGAGGAAGAGATCAGCCCTTCAAGCATTGATCTGATCCGAGCACATATTTTAGCCATCTATTCTTTAGATCTGTATTTCCCAACAGATCAAGGATCAAACCCTAGGGAGGTGATTTTTCCAAAGCTGTATATCTGGAAAATCCTTTCTGGGTTATCTTGGGAATCCATCACAGTGGCCAGATCTTGAATCTTGGCATCATCAGAGCTCCAGTTTTGAGTAGATCTCCATTTCTCTTTTCAGCCTACAACTCCATGTTTATATTTTGCTGAAGAGACAGCGTAGTATTTGCTACAGAGACTCAACAGTTACATTTTACCTGCTTCACACATGTTTTCTAGGTGATCTTAGCTCATCTTTTTGGCTAGATATACCTATATCTTGTACTTATGTAACTGATTCGTCTCCAATATAATAAAATGGCTCAACTCTTTTTGCATATTCTGATTTGTACTTAGATTTACTGTCTATCTTGTTGTAAGTTCTTATATTGTGTGAAGTATTGATGCATGTTCCCATTTTGGGATATTACATTTTCACATTTTACCAACCATCTACAAATAGCATCCTGGAACTTATAGAATATGCTCATCGTGTCTAAAAAAGACATACACCTAAAAATAGCCTGCGAACCCCACTTAATGAAGGTGCTTAATTTTCACTAAGCTCATCATCTTGTTGAATCTCAACAAATATAACATGACAATAAACTATTTAATTTTTATATTGATATATGAAAGTAGATATAACAAAAGTGATATTTATAAATGATATTTATAAACAATTCTAGAAAAACATTTAAAGGAATATTACTTTTTCATTCCTTCTTTTTTGTTGTTGGACGTTTTTGCTATTAATATTCTGACATGTCTCATTGACCAATTCTCTGAAAACTCTTCCTGTAGTTTAGATAAAATTTGGTTCTTTGAATCATTGGATTAATTTTTTTATTGTAAATGTAAAGAATTTCTATACATTCGTTCCACTAGATCCCTCAAACTTTTGTAAAAGTTTTTCCTCCTTTCGTTAACTTCTAGCACCACTCGAGATGAGCTAAGGAGCAATTCATTTTCATTTGCATGTTCTATTTTTTTCGTTTCTTAGAACAACATTCATTTTCTGAGTTGTTGGTCCATGTAGAAAATTAAACAAATGTGAATTAATAGATTTTTTGACACATGTTATCTAATAACTTTAAGTATATTATTAATGAAAAATTAAAAAAAGAAACTCATATTGGATCGACAATATTTTTTCATTCACCTGATTCATCCTTTTGCAATTTTTCCATCAAGCTTTTAGGTTCTTCTGGTCCTAGATTGGAAATAATCTTATCAAGATTCATAATTTTGTGGCTCTTCATGATACACAGTAAACAATACATATTAGTTAAACTTACATATAATTCAAAAATAATATTTTTTGTAAAGAATTTACAAAAAACTTGTCTTTTTTGCTTTTCTTGATGTGTTATTAGTATTTTTGTTACTTGATCTCTTGTCGGCCATTTCTTTGTCAATATGAAACTTGTACCATATCATTCATTAATATATTTTATAAATAAATTGTCGACTTTTCAAGTTTAAAAAAAAAAAAAAAAAAAAAAAACTCAAGAAACCAATGTGTCATTCATGGTGTACACACTAACGTTGATGCGTGGTGGTCTTATAAACGCACCGCAAAAAATAGTATAATACACCGTATGATGCTCTATGTCAACAAGGAACACCGGTGCATTACATGTTAACCACCACACCGATTAACACAGAAAAATAATAAAACTCATCCAGTGTTAGTTTTTGTAGGATAAATGCCCTATGCAAACAAGGGACCACCATATGGTGCTCTCTATCAACTAGGAGACCAAGTGGGGTGCGTTATATGTTACATGGTGCACCAATTTACACAAAAAAAAAAATTTTGTGTGAAACAACACTTGTGCGATGCACCATAATGAAATAGTGCAGTGATGCCCTATTTTACATATGGCGCACTGATTAAAAAAATTGTTTTTAAATTTTTTATCATACAGTGCTTGTGCGGTGCGCTGGGATAATCCAGTGCACCGGTGTGCTAGGTTATGTTGGGCGCACTGATAAAAAAAATTATGTTTTTTTTAATTCATGCAAGTGCCGACATGGCTTGGGATCTGACTATCCAAGTCGTCCCATGGGTTGGATGTCATAGGCCTATATATAGCAATACAAACCCTGTAAATCTAAAATGAAAAGCCCTAATTCTTAAATCACAGAAATGGGGAGAAGAAAGGGCAGAAACAAAAATAATGAATGGTTTAAGGTAAAAATGGATATTTTTGTTTTGTTTTGTTTCTGAAAATGAAAAAAAAATTGAAATTTTTTTCTTACTGCGTAAAAAACAGTACAAAAAAAGTAAAAAAAACAATAAAATTTAATCACGAGATCATTTGAAATTATATGCTACAGGTTTTGAATCACCAGAGATTTGGAATTCTGATTGTCTAAATACTTATGTTCGAACGTATTTCACTGCTCCACAATGCTCTCGTGATCTCTTGCTCTAGGTATGTCTCCTGCAAATCTCTGGCTGAAAAATTTTCCAAACATAGTGAAATAATTAAAAGTGTTTAGTATTTAAATAATTGTTTTATGAAATTAGATTTTAGAAAATATTTTGCTGCCCATTTTTCAATTTATCGTTTTTTTTTTTCACTTAAAGAAAATAGAGTTACACATTTTTTATTTGTGGTTATTCGTCACTGGTGCATCACTTAATAGCACCGCATCGGTGCGTTCGTTGATAACACGGCACCAATGCGCAGTAACTAAAATGCACCGGTACGGTTATCTGTACATTAGCACCGATAACAAGAAGTCCATTTTTAAGGCACCGAATTTACTTTTAGGTGTGTACACCAAAATTTACTATTGATTTTGCTCAAATGCAGGGAGAAAATATCATAATTATATTTAATGTACAATTTTTCAAAATCCAACTTGTTCCATAATATTTCTCAAATTCCATCACGGAGTTCTCCCTATCCATCTCGAGACATAATATTTACTTCATATTTTATTATCTAATTGAATTTATGTTTTTTATCTATGTCAATCATGCACAGATTAATTTAATTTATAATGTATACAAATTTGCAAGTTAATGTAGATTTAGAATCAAGTTCATATGCACAAAATATTCAAACAACTCCAAAATGTCAGAAGCTCTTATCAAAGCAGCATACCGCAAGGTGCATTTAATAGATGAAAATGGACAACCACTTCACCTTGCCAATTGTAACAATTTTGCACCTTCTAGCCACAATCCTAGGACAATGATGGTAATAGTTATAATTGTTTTGTATATTGATTAATGTAATTATTTCAACATCAAACCAATTAATCATGCAATATTGTCAACGTGCTTACTAATTGATATCATATATTTTGTACTAATCATGTTCAAAGATTTTTTTTAAAATTATTAGGATTCTAGTGATGATGAGCGACCTACCTACCATCTTCCGTTGCACCCCACGACAATGTCAAATCGAGAGAAGATTGAATTAAGAGAAAAAATCGAAGTGGAAAGATACCAAGAATGGTTGAATCAACCACCGATTCAATTCCCGCTACGTCCAGATTCACCAATTAGGAATGACTACAGCAATAGTAGTTCTTCACAAGCTAGAAATGGAGGCAATCAAATAGAGGTTGGTATGGATGATTACTTAATGGATATGACTGCCTTGGAGATAATGTTGTTAGATGAATTCCAAAACGATGGTCAACTAGGGGATGAAGCTCATATCGCTAACACCTTTTTCGAAAACCTTAAATTTTCTTCCACCGGCCTTCTCTTTGGACCTGGTGGTCCGTCAAAGTCTACCCAGTTGGGGAAAACGATGTTACTATACAACTTGAAACCAAATTTTGGCTTGTCAAATGCATGTTTCTTGGAAATTTTGAGGCATGTTACCATAAAGTCCTCCCTTATATAAATTTGATAAATATAATCAATACACAATGAACATTACAAATGGTCAATTTTATGAACATTAATAATTATATCAGAATTAATGTACATTTATTAATATTTTCCATCATCGCCAACTACAGGTTATTCAAAGATAAGGTTCTTCTGAGTGATAATGTCTTGCCCAATAGCTGCGAAGAGGCAAAGAAATTGTTGAAAATGTTGGGTGTTGAGTACATATCATATCATGCATGTCCAAATGATTGTGTTCTATATAGAGGAAAATATGCTGACAAAGAGATATGTCCAAAATGTGGGCATGATAGGTATGATAAATCAAAAAAGAAGGGTAAATCACGTACTTGTCCTCCTTTTAAGATATTGAGGCATGTGCATATAATCCCAAGGTTTCAAAGGCTCTTTCATTGCAAATAATTAGCTATGTTGCAGGGATGGCATGCCTCACACAGAAGTGAGTTGGGAGTTATGTGAATCCCAACTAATTCAATATCCATGAAGCATATAGAGGATACATGGCCTGAAAAATTCAAGGATTAAGTACGGAGTCTACGACTCAGCATAGCCATGGATGGCATCAACCCATATTCCCTCTAGAACACCAACTATTGTGTTTGGCCTGTAGTAGTGATCAATAACAATATCCCCCCATGGTTTTACGTGAATAATGAAAATCTTATGTTCCCTCTCATAGTCCCTAGTAGAAGACAAGTGAAGAATATGGATGTCTACTTACAACCATTGGTAGATGAATTGAAGGAATTGTGGGATGGGATAAATGTATACGATGTATCAAGACCCACCGTAGCAGATAGGAGTTTTACGTTGTATGGCATATGTGTTTACACAACACATCATTATCAAGGCTTAGAAGTTTGCTCTAGTAAATTACATGTTATATGCGTAACAATATTCTTTCACATATTAGTTATTTAAGTCGTTTTAATTGTTCTAATCTTGATGGTATTCTTTAACGTGCCATGCATATTAATTGTATACAATAATCTTACAGGTCTTGTAACAAAAGGTTATTTTGGATGTAAATGTTGTGGACCTTCTCAGAAAGCTAGATGGTCCAAGGACCTACGAAAGTTAATGTATGATTACTCCAGGGTTTTCCTCCCACAAGAACACACTTACAGAAGAGAAGCATCCAATTTCAATGGTAAACGAGAGAGAACCCAAAGGCCTCCAATAATGAAACCAACTGAATGGCTTAGAGAATATCAGAGAGATAAGGAGAAGGAGTTCTTCAAAAAAATGGGGAGCCTATGTTCAATGTGTTGAGATTTTGTGTATTTGGGGTAGCATCAATTGTGTTCTAGGTCCCAAATTTTGAGGAAGGACTAGAGTTCACCTTTAATCTACAAGACCCAAAAATGGATTTGGGAAATTTCATCTGGTTTAGGAGATATTAAATTAATTAATTATTTTAATGCATTTCCTAAGTTAAAACTTAGGAAAATAAAATAATTAAAGTGAATTTAATTAAACATGTGATAAAATTGTCTTAAGTCACACAGATCAAGATTTCTTTTAATCTTAGCCATTGATTAAATATTTAATCTTGGTCTTTGATTTTTCAACGAGAAAAGTATAAAGGGAAGACTTGGGGTCATTTATAAAGACACACAGAGGCAGAGCACTGAAGCTAAGTTGAGATTCTAGGGCGGGGTTGCTAAGAATCCTCAAGTGTTTCAGTTGTAGAGAGGGGAATTTAGACTAAGGGAATGATCTGATCCTGGGGTCTAGAATACACAAGAAGCAGAGAAGAGATCGGTAAATATAGCGTAGAGCAAGGCAGTAGCAGTAGTAGCAGACGGCAGTAGCAGCAGCAGCAGAACGACAGCAGCAGAAGCAGCAACAGCTGTAAGGCCACCGTGATTTTCAAGAAACCCTTCAGGGGTTATGCAGAGACCCTTAGGGGAAGCGTAGTGACTGCATCACCCAGTCTGGGGTAACGTAGTCCCTTCCAGTGACAGTGCTGAGCATTTGGAGGCCTTTAAAGGATGACATAGTGTCTTTCAGGGGTAGATCTGGGGTTTTTAGGCCTAGTTATGTCTGATTTCTATAAATCCCGTTTGAGGGTGTGGATCAGTCAGTATTGTTGGTCTTAGATCAGCCAGGTGTTGTAGATCTAGAGTTTTCTCTATAGGGTTTTTTAGATCTGGAACCCAGAGTTGTGTATTCAGAAATATTCTTAATAATAGAGCCCTTCAGCAGCCAAAGACTGGTTTTCCCACATTGGGTTTTTCTGGGGACAGTTTGTCCAGAAATAATTGTGTCACTTTGTCTATGTGTGCATGTAGTTATTCTAGATCTAAATTGGTAGAGATCTGTTATGTGTTTTTCTTTGATGTTAACTTGAATTTATTCAGTTGATAACTTGTATAAGTAGGAGAGATTAGCTGGATTAGCATAAATAATTTTTGCATAAGAATTAAGATTCATAAATTTCTACATGGTATCAGAGCAATTGCAAATCTAGAAGGGTCACCAGCTTAAGAATCTGAAGGATATAGCTGCAGAAAGCAGCTAGAAAGGCAGCAGAAAAGCAGATCTGAAGGGACAACACAATTTTCAGGAGAAGACTCACACAGAGGGAAGGTTGACACTGTCTAGCGTTGTGTCCTAGCAAGCCCATGCAATTACTGTGCAGAGGTAGCTCAAAAACAACCTTGGTTGGGTCTAAAGCCAGCCAGTGTGATTAAGATCTGAATCTATCAGATCCAGAAAAAGTTTGCATGATCCGGATTTTATGCAGGAACGCAACAGAATACAGAAATAACCATGAACATAGAGATGCAGCGGAAATAATGCTTCATTTCATTAATATCAAATAACAGAAATATGCTTACAGGCATAATGGAAATAAAAATAGCTAGGGTGCTGGTAGCGAATCTTTGAGAAGAGATGTGATGGCTACAGACCTCTGAACTGTGTTACAATGAGGCTCGAGGGCCTATTTATTGTTGAGAAATAATGTAGAATCTGAAACATCCAAAAACCTAACCGTAGGAGATCAGGCGCCAAAACTGTGGCCGCCCGTTTGGGTAAATTGGTGGTTCAACTTCCCGGGGGCGTAACTTTGGCATCCGATCTCCGTTTGACGCACTCAATAGCTTGTTCGAAAGATCTATACGAGGAGTAAAACTTTTGAATGAGCAACATCGGTCCATGGACCGATGTTGCTCTCCGTTTTCCCAAAAAACGTCGTTTAGGGCCTCAAAATGCCTCCAGAAGTTCAGGACCCAAAAAAATGCTAAAAATAGTAAGTTTTGTTGCAACTTGAAAATTGAAAGAACTGATGGTGGGGGTTCAAATGGACTCGGTGGGTGGCCACCAATATGCATCTGGATTATTAATACCCCAAAACGGCTCTGGGAGTGGAGGACCCGAAAACCTGCTAAAAATAGTAAGTTGTGCTGAATGTGAAGAGCTGCAAGAATTGATGGTGCTAGTCCAAATGGAATAGGTGGGTGGCCATCGATATCCACCTGGATCATTCCTTCCTCCTTAAGAAGCAATGGTCCCCATTGCGTTGAGATCCTCCATGAGATGAGGCAAATTCTGTTGAACTGAGTATTAGATGTGTTGAAGATGGCAAGGACCTGCGGGTGGACATGTTGGATGCATTTAGTAAATTTGGTTTCTTTATCAGCCTCAGACAGTACATGTTTGGATTCTGTATGTGTAGTTGCAGGATGTATGGAAACATCAGGCAGTGGTGAGTTGGGAGTCAAATCAATGGAGTGCTTGTCCTGACAGTGTAGAGGAACCTCTATGAATGAGGGGAAAACTTCCTCGTATTCCTCTGACTTTTTCCATCTGCTGCACCGTGCAATGGAGCCCTGTTTCGAGGTTGTGGCCACAATATTTTTCTTTCCCTGTGAGTGATTTGTAAGGAAAATGAATTTCCTGGTTTGGGAAACAATCTTACTGCGTTGTTTTGTAGTAGTTAAAGAGATGATAGACATGCCGCCTCCCAGATTCCGTACGTTATTTCAAAAGTGCACACTGCATGACAAGGCCCAGACTCATACACAGCGATGTCACCTCCACAAGTATGGTTGGCCCAATAATACATCACCACATCAAGAGGAGCAACATCACACAATACCCTCATCCGTAAATGGCTTGATACCGTACGGAAGGCGGTGATCGCCTGCGTATGCGGAGATCTCTCCTCCGGTGGTTACCCGATGGTGTATGGCCGTGGGTGTGCTATACCGACAGGCCGAGACACCGCCGACCCCGGCCGGAAATGAGGTTTCGCTTTCGCTATCGATTTGAAATTGCATGTGAGAACCTTCACACACATCTGTGACCGGGAAGAGGCGCTCCTTTTCTTCTCCGGGATCCTCCGGACCCTCCTCCGGATCTTGCAGGAATAATGGCACTGGGATCCACATCAATGATCTACTTCCCTTTGTCATTGCCTTTGTCTGGTTCTAACTCAGGATCAGAAAATGCATCTGATTCGGGTGCCTTTAGCTCGGCCACCAAAGACTGTTTGGCCCGACACTCGTTTGTGCTGTGAGTGGGGCTGTTATGAAATTCACACCACTTCCCTGTGTCCTTCTTTGGATTTGTGGTGTTTTTTTGAGTCACATTTCTTTGGCCTTGCCCCTTTTTCTTCGGTTCGGGGGCACCTTTCGAATTCGCAGATCCAAAGTCTCGCTTCTTCTACTTAAATTTATGCTCGATCTTGGCGGCATAGCGATATGCCGTGCCAAGCGATGTAATTTTGAGGAAATCCATTTCCTCCTGAGTGTGTTTTTGCAGAAAGATGTTGTACTTGAGCACCAAATGTCTCTCTGAATCTTTAATACCCAACTTTGTGCGCAGGGTATGGAACAGATTCGTTAGTTCATGCACATCTTGATCCTTTTGTTGTCACAGTGTGGCCCATTGGATGTATTTGTCCTCATAGCTCCCCACAGGGTAATATTGTTCCTTGATTCCATCTCGGAACGAATTCCAAGTGGGTGTGGCCGAGAACAGAGAGGTTTCCCCTTCGCCCTCTTGCTCACGGTAGGTTTCCCACCAGTCTTTGACATGGGGGGCATCTTTGAGGAGTGCAAAAATAATCTTTTCTCGGTCAGATAAATCATGGACCGAGAAATACCCTTCCAGCAAATTTAACCATCTATCTACGGCGTCTGCATCTATTTTTCCTTCAGATATAGGAATGTCAAAGTTTACTTGTACCTTGAAGGGAGTGGCGCCTCCAGAGTGGCTGTTGGATTCAGATGCGCCATATGTGAGCAGTCGTTGAAGGATTTGAGCAAAGTTATCCATCATCACGTTCCTTTGTTTCTCGAGGGCCTCCTCGAGCAGTATTTTGATAGGATCTCCTGCTCCCTCGTCTTTCGTTTCTTCCGCCATGGGGTTTCGTCGGGGTTTGTGAGGCTGATCTTGCAAGGGTTCAACCAGATCGAGCCCTAACTCCTTATACCCTGACCGCATTGGGGACATGCAAAGAAAAACAAAGAAAGAGAAAACCTACTCTGATACCACTGATCCGGATTTTATGCAGGAACGCAACAGAATATAGAAATAACCATGAACATAGAGATTCAGCGAAAATAATGCTTCATTTAATTAATATCAAATAACAGAAATATGCTTACATGCATAATGGAAATAAAAGTAGCTAGGGTGTTGGTAGCGAATCTCTGAGAAGAGATGTGATGGCTACAGACCTCTGAACTATGTTACAATGAGGCTCGAGGGCCTATTTATTGTTGAGAAAAAATGTAGAATCTGAAACATCCAAAAACCTAACTGTAGGAGATCAGGCGCCAAAACTGTGGCCGCCCGTTTGGGTAAATTGGTGGTTCAACTTCCCGGGGGCGTAACTTTGACATCCAATCTCCGTTTGATGCACTCAATAGCTCGTTATAAATATCTATCCAAGGAGTACAACTTTTGAACAAGAAACATCAGCCCATGGACCCATGTTGCTCTCCGTTTTCCCAGAAAACGTCGTTTAGGGCCTCAAAATGGCTCCAAAAGTTCAGGACCCAAAAAATTGCTAAAAATAGTAAGTTTTGTTGCAACTTGAAAATTGAAAGAACTGATGGTGGGGGTTCAAATGGACTTGGTGGGTGGCCACCAATATGCATCTGGATTATTAATGCCCCAAAACGGCTTCGGGAGTGGAGGACCCGAAAACCTGCTAAAAATAGTAAGTTGTGTTGAATGTGAAGAGCTACAAGAATTGATGGTGCTACTCCAAACGGAATAGGTGGGTGGCCACCGATATCCACCTGGATCACTGTGTAAAATTTGCAGAAAATTCAGAAGACCTGGTGGGGTTAAATTTCTGAAGTTTTCAGATTTTTAGCCTTAGCAAAAGTGACAAAGTTTGGGAAGAGATCAATTTCTCAAAGAGTTTCTTGCCAAAGAAAACCTATATTTTGGTCGAGGATCAAAGAAGAAGTTGAATCATAGTTTATTTAGTAGATTTCCAAGGAGGGAAATCAAGTTTCATAGGGAGCAAAGGGTGCCCAGTTCGTAAAGGACCTTAGGTCCAAGAGCTCTAGCATAGAGAAGATGAGCTCCGACACATTCTGAGCAGATGGCTCCTTATGGACTGTGTGATTAGGATAGGCTAGAGGGCCTCTCAAACTTTTCGGTATGGAAAGCTAGAATCCTGATTTTCCTTGAGGCATACGGTCTAAGAGACCATGCAGAGTAGACCCTAACCACACCGAAAGATGTGGATATCCTACGGAAGCATATAGAAGCTACTGGGCATGTCAAGCGGCTGATAATGGATAGTATCAAGGACCATATTGTACCACACATATCTAAGAAGAAGACAGCTAATGAGATTTGGAAGGCCTTGACTTCCCTATATGAGGGAAAGTCCATCCAAAGGAAGATGTTGTTGGAGGCCCAAATGAGGTCATTCATAATGCCCAAGGGAGAAGACATCGAGCATTTCCTCTTCAGATTGCAGTCAATCAGGGATCAGCTGACCACAACAGGTGCAACCGTAGATGATGCAGTGATAGTTAGGACTTCCCTCAATGCAGTCACAGATGAGTGGGAAACCTCCAAATTATTTTGGGCAGAGCGGACCTCCCAGATTGGGACAACTTGTGGTCGATCCTGCAGCAAGAATAACTACGAAGGTTCACCAAGAAGCATCACAACCATGAATTGATAAAGGTTAAGAAGGAAGAGGAGGAAGATACAGCCTTGGCATCAAAGAAGTAGCTGAAGAAGAAGAAGAATCTTTCAAAGATAAAGTGCTACCAGTGTAGCGAAATGGGACATATTTCTAGCCATTGTCCAGAAAAGAAGAAGGACAAGGAAGCATCTTCTTCCAAAGTAGTGGTGGCAGATGATGGGTTCGAAGATGATGTAGCCATGAGTGCTCATAAACCACGGAGGTGGGGTGACATGGACATGTAGAGGAGCTACATGGAAATAAGGTGGGATCCTTGAGCAGCTCATCTCTTGGATCACAAGCGAGCTACGACAGCCTTAATATAGTAGCGGGACAAGTGGAGCAGTGGGTGCATAGATCACAGATGAGGCATAAGTAGAGGCAGATATGGAGGCTGGGAGGAGCAGCGTAGATCATAACAGCAGCAGCATAGAAGCAGTAGTAGCGCAGAGGCTGATGTGAATTCAGCAGTGCAGTGCAGAGTTGTAGCAGCGCAGAGAGCTTCATAGGGACAGCGCAATGCAGTAGCAACGTGATAGATTTCAGCACAAGGAGCTGATGTGACTTCAGTGGTGCAGAGGGAGTCTGATTACGTAGTGCAAAGCTATAGTTGTGCAACTTTATTTAGATGCCAACACAAATCTATAGCCTATGGAGCTTCAATGATGAGGATGTAGCCCATCTGACTTGTCTGTCAAAGATTGGGCAGGTGATTCAGTTGGTTCTCTCAACAACTGAAGTTGCAGTGCAGCAGATCAACAGTGGTAGTGCTATGAGCAGCACAGATGCAGCATATTGAGAGGGAGCTGCAGTACAGTGGTTTTAGTGGTAGTGGCAGAGTCACGGGTAGCAGTGCAGAGTTGAGTGGTACAAAGGCCAAGTTTCAGCAGCACAAAACCAGTGCCCAAAATCTTGTAATGCATAATTGTGATGTATTGCTAGAGCACACCCTTGATGCTAAGAGGGAGTGTTGAGATTTTGTGTATTTGGGGTAGCATCAGTTGTGCTCTAGGTCCTAAATTTTGAGGAAGGACTAGAGTTCACCTGATCTACAAGACCCAGAAATGGATTTTGGAAATTTCATTTGGATTAGGAGATATTAAATTAATTAATTATTTTAATGCATTTCCTAAGTTAAAACTTAGGAAAATAAAATAATTAAAGTGAATTTAATTAAACATGTGATGAAAATGTCTTAGGTCACACGGATCAATCTTTCTTTTAATCTTAGCCATTGATTAAATATTTAATCTTGGCCGCTAATTTGTCAATGAGAAAAGTATAAAGGAAAGGCTTGGGGTCATTTGTAAAGACACACAGAGGCAGAGCACTAAAGCTAAGTTGAGATTCTCAGGCAAGGTTGCTAAGAATTCTCAAGTGTTTCAGTTATAGAGAGGGGAATTTAGACCCAAGGGATGATCTGATCCTGGGGTCTAGAATACACAAGAAGCAGAGAAGAGATCAGGAAAGACAGTGCAGAGGTAGGTAGCAGCAGCAACAGCAGAACAGCAGCAGCATTAGCTACAAGGACAAGGTGATTTTCAAGAAACCCTTCAGGGGTTACGCAGAGACCCTTAGGGGAAGCGTAGTGATTGTGTCACCCAGTCTGGGGTAATGCAATCCCTTCCAGTGACAGCGCTGAGCATTTGGAGGCCTTTAGAGGCTAACACAGTGTCTTTCAAGGGCAGATCTAGGGTTTCTAGGTCTAGATCTGGCTAAGTTTTGTAAATCTCATTTGAGGGTGTGGATCAGACAGTATTTTTTATCTTAGATCATCCAGGTGTTGCAGATCTATAGTTTTCTCTATATGGTTTTCCAGATCTAGAACCTGGAGTTGTGTATTCAGAAATATTCTTAATAATAGAGCCCTCCAGCAGCCAGAGACCAGTTTTCCCACATTGGGTTTTCCGGGGACAGTTTCTCCAGAAATAACTGTGTCACTTTGTCTATGTGTGCATGTACTTATTCTAGACCTGAATTGGTAGAGATTTGTTATGTGTTTTGCTTTGATGTTAACTCGAATTTATTTATTTGATAACTTGTATAAGTAGGAGAAGCTTAACCGGATTAACAGAAATAATTTCTCCATAAGAATTAAGATTCAAAAATTTCTACACAATGATCCAGAATTATTCGACACTTATGTTGAGAAATTTCTCATTGGGATGAAAAGGAAATCTGTCTTTTATAACCTCCCATATTGGGAACATATTAAGATTACCCACTTATTAGATCTCATGCATATATTTAAAAATGTTTCTTCTTTTTGGAGGAACATATCATCGAAACAAAGTGGCACATTGGCTGTTAGGAAATATCTTATTACTTCAAAAACTAAAAAGAAACATTTGCCAAGATGATTAGAATGCACAGGATTAGAGGCAAGCGCTGGTCCCTCTAATTCATGGTATTTCAAAGAAGGTGATGTCCCATGGATTTTAAAAAAGATGATCTTTCTTTGGCAAAGGAAGTTATAATGGGTGTGAGGGTGCCACCTTCATACGGGTCTTTACTATGGCACTGCTTCAACGTGGATGACCATTTTTCGGGGCTGAAATCGCATGACCATTTAAATCTTCTAAGAGTACGTATAATGTCAAAAGTGTGATTCTATTATTTTCTATATTAATAAATTTTATCCCATGCAGGGATCATAAAACATAAATAATTTTGTATATTATTGCACGTGTTTATAAATTTGCAATGTCTTATCTTTTGTTCATGTGTGGGTGTGTGAAACGAGAATTCCCTCGAGACCTAGGATGTGCCATATCTAAATTATTTGCATTTGCATGTTGGATCACGTCAAAGGAGATTCATGTGGCTAGGATTCCACGGTGGCGTCAAGATATAGTTGAGATTGCTTGTATGTTTGAGAACGAACTTCCTACGAGTTTCATGGATTTACAGGTTCATCTTCTAATCCACCTACAAAATGAGATTGAAATAGTTGGGGTGATTTCTTGTTGTTGGATGTTATTCTTAAGAGGTACATGAAGAAATTGAAAGGTTTTTTTCGACAAAGGGCAAAACCCGAGGGGTATATGGAAGATGGGTACATATCGTATGAGTCTTTCTATTATGCCAGTGAGTACATCAATCAGATCAACAATAGACCAAGTGTGGTGATTTGGGATGATGAAAGGGATGAAGACAAAAGAGAAGGGGAGTTTCTCCAAACGAGTGGAAAAAAGTTCTTAATAAAGAGTAAGTGACTTATAATTTTTCAAATTTACACAAAGTAAATATTCATGTTTAACTTTGATATAATATATATTTTGATCTCTATTTACTATATAATGTCAGTTTTATTTCATCAGCGAATGCAGAAATTGAAGCAATCAATAAATTCGTTCTTCACAATTCTGAAGCGACACAACTGTGGGTCGCATTGTACGAACAAAAGAGGATGAAATGGGATAGTGACAGGAAAGAATTCAAACAATTGAATGGTAGAAGTGTGCCTTATCACGATCATTTAAAAAAAAATATGCCAAAAATATGCCCCAACAGTTGGGTTGCTGACCAAGTCAGATAGAAATATGGTGCAACTAGTCGTTACCCATGTGCTGAAGAGGCTGCACTAAACGTAGGGATTGGGTGCAACAACTTGGTAATAATATATTTAATTTATATGTACATTTGAAACTTAATAATACACCTTTCAAATGTAATTAGATATATATTTCATAGTTTAACTGTTGGGTTATTATAAGACACATGACACTATGATTTTTTTTTTTTTACAATAGGTGCATTCGTTCCCATCTATGTGGGCATATGGACACCATTTTCGCAAATAAAATGTTGATGCTGGAAACATCACACAAGGTTGTGGAGTGGAAGTCGAGTTCGATCAATCTAGTCGATCTAGCCACTGTGATCAAAACCTAGTACGAGGGACATTAGGTTACGTCGGAAAGATACAAGAGATCATTGAAGTGGATTTCTCTTCTTTCCAATGTGTTATTTTTAGGTGAAAGTGGCGGGACACCTTTGATCGGAATAATGTAAAGGAATATTTTGATAGTAGGATGCTATGTATCAACTCTAGAAATATGCGAGATGAAGCTAAGGAGCCCTATGTTTTCCCCAAACACTGCAACTAGGTGTTTTTTTACCCAAATGTGTTGGATAGGGATTGGTGATTCGTGTTGGGACATGACCCTAGAACAAAACATATTTTTTAGAACAATAGTGTTATCATGCCATGCGAGCTGGAAGATAATGAGGGTGATCATGAGAACCGAGAGTGATATGGTACATGTGTTATTTCATCAATATTTATACTTTTTAAGATAGTTTTTTCGAAACATTATAATATCTATTTTGAATTAATTGGTAATTTGCATTGTTTTAATGTTAAAATCAATATTTCACTTGATAATTTGCAATTATGTTGATCTCAAAAACAATGGCGTATTGTATAAAGTTATTCTTTTGTTATGTAAGATCATAATAAAATAATGATAATTCTAAAGTACATGAATTTATTTGCATTATTTTCTAAACTTTATTATGTTATAAAAAATCATATTATTCCAGATTTATTATTTTACAATTTTACAATTATTTAAAATTTTACAAATTTAAAAATTTAAAAATTTTAATAAAATCATTTCACATTGATACATTTAAAATTTTCACATTAATACAATTAAAATTTTACAAATATTTTACATACAATCAAAATTAAAATTACAATTACACTTTTACAAGTTCACATACAATTACAATTAAAATTACAATTACAATTTTAGAATTTTACATACAATTACAATCATTTCACACTAATACAATTAAAATTGTACAAATATTTTACATAGAGTTAGAATTACAATTACAATTACAATTACAATTTTACAATTTCACGTACAATTACAATTACAGTTACAATTTTAGAATTTAACATATATACAATTACAATTTTACAAATTTAAAATTTACAATTACAATTAAAATTTTACAAATTTACATATATACCATTACAATTACAATTTTAGAATTTTACATACAATTATAATTTTATAATTTTACATGCAATTAGAATTACAATTACAATTTTACAATTTTACATATATACAATTACAATTAAAATTATAATTACAATCATTTTACAATAAATTAAATATTACAATTACAATTAAAATTTTACAAATATTTTACATACAATTACAATTACAATTTTAGAATTTTACATACAATTAGAATTACAAATATTACAATTTTACAATATCATGATCATTTAATATTAAATTAATTAATAAACATCACGACCATGATAACCAAAATACAAAAATAATATTCGAGTAAAAAACACATTCAAATCCGCTAACATCATCGTGATCATGATCATCTAACAAAACACAATTAGCATTGTATAACGTCATCACAAAAAAAAACATCAAATATACATCTCATGTGAAATAATTGTTATCACATACACATCTATCTGCAAGCTGCATATTAAATGAACATATCTAACATGACCTAACAATATACACATCATGATGATCACCAACATGTAAATTAAGTACAACTGCAACATGAACATAAAATACATGGACTATATATATATAATTGAATAATGTCAAAAATATACAACTGTAATATAAATTTCATATATCAGCTGGTGGTACATCATCAATAGCAGTACTAGTCGAGGCCTGTGCAGTCAATGGTGCAGCATCGACAAGCTTAGATACATGTTGAACATCACGTTCCTGTTGATCTGGTACTGGTACCTCATGCTGATCAGGATCAACTGTCGACTGCTCATTGTAATGACTCGACATGGTCGATGGTTTAGACTACTCATGATCATGAGTACTGCTAGATGCTATAGGTTGTTGACTCGACGTGGATAATGGTCTAGCCTACTCTCCATGATGACTGTTGGTCGATGCTAGTGGAGGCTACTCATCTGGCGCGGCACGAGGTGAATGATGATCACTCCCATGATCGTGATCATCAGATTATGCATCGTTGCTCACAGACTGTCGTTCACGTGATGCGTCTCGACCATGCCTATAACGTGCAAGGGCCCTCCTCAGCCACGTAACTAAGGTCGTAGCTCCTACGACATGCTGAATTAGGATGTAAATGTCACGCAGCATGCCTCTCCACATATGTACCAGCCTACCATCGACATGTATGTCTCTCATAGTAACGGGCCTGACTCCCGCCTCAACAATCAATGCATAGAGTTGGTCACCCAACTCCATCCTCAATCTGATATCAAGCCTACCACACCTAGTAAAAAGCGGTACCGACGCACTAGTAGGAGCAAGTCTCTCTGCACTGGCCTCAGGAACCTCGGCATCTGACATATCCTGATCGTCATCAATATCCACACCTGGATCATTTGGTGGCGTTAGCATGTCCTCACCATCAGAATAACCAATGTCTGCAAAATATATACAAGTACACAACAATAAATAGACAATTTCATTACACAATTTAATAAAAACAAGTTAAAGAACATGTTAGAATAAATTTAAATAAAAGAGTAATATTACCTCTATCATCCGACTGCTCATCATTTGTGAAGAGGATGTTGGCACACCCTCGCTAATGCAAACCATCATAAGGACAGGGGACCATAATGAATGGATGCTCATCAACATTAGCTAGAAACTCTAGTGCATCATGTGATATCCTCACAGAAAACTCAGTCTTGCCCCTCTTGGGCATCATTTGTCCCCACATGTGCATCCATGCATCCAACATCGGCCTTTGAGGCTTCCGAACAAAAGTAGGCCTTGTCTCTAGAAACCTCTCAAAAAATAAACAAAAAAAATCTAAAGAAAAAGGGAAGTTTACCCTCCCTTGTGCATGAGAACGACATCTATCTAAGGCTATACAAAACTGCCGCAAAAAAATGGCAGACCACCTGACAAGTCGTGGCTCCTATACTAAAGAATCAACATAATATAGAAGCAGGAAACTAATGTGTTACCCGTTGCTGGTGTTGTGTGAAATGGTTGAAATCAGAAGTGAGAGGCACCTCACCTCCTCACTACCAAATGCAACAATACGTAACTGACCTCCAGATACCTAAAATCTGAAGGAGACGGTATATCCGCGCTAATGTATCTCTGGGAGTACACCAACTGACTCCCTACTGCATATCCAATTGCAACCTATGGGAACGAGGAAAAATCCACCCCTCTCCTCGATAGTCCTGTAATAAAATAGATTTCCTCCTCAGTGGGCATGTACCATTGGTTAGGACCAACTCGGAAAGCCTCTAGGTGGGCATTCAACCTACAGATAAGATCTCACAAAAACAAACCATGGCCCTTTAGGGAAGTAGCCTCCTCATAGAAATTGATGAGGCCTACCTTCCTTAGGATCCCCTGGGTAGCTGTTGTAATAGGGTGAGGGTATGCATCTCTCTCCCTCTCTCGTGCCTCCCAGAGGTGAACCATGTTATACTCGTCCGCCTGTTGTTGTTGTTGTTACCTCTCTTCTCTCCTTTCATGTCTCTGAATGATTTACATATTGAATACAATTTTTTCATTAAGTGAGACATGTATTTAGGAATACACATATATAGTTTTTTTTGGAAAAAAAAAAAAACAGTCAGTGTGCCACAAAAAACAAGCATGCACCGGTCATGGTG
Source organism: Pinus albicaulis (assembly GCA_034641835.2). NCBI lineage: Eukaryota > Viridiplantae > Streptophyta > Pinopsida > Pinales > Pinaceae > Pinus > Pinus albicaulis. Next base: position 1,115,863,005 of record CM076581.1, on the reverse strand, counting down.
CGTCTTTTTTTTGTCGCGCACTGGCGGCAGTGCACTAGAAAATTTGCAGTGCACCGAAGGCAGTGCACCTAGAAATTTTTAGCACACCACCCTCCTGGCATTGTTCCAAATTCAACGGTGTGGTGGTATAACAGATTACACCGTTGACTATGGACCAGTGTCGGGAGGGTGATGCGTTGACCAAGCTATACGCCCCGGGGTGTATAGTTTGGTCAGCGCACCGACCTCCTGAGATCATTACATAGTCAATGATGCGGTATTTTACTAGGTCGCACCGTTTACCACATAGAAATGTAGGAATGAAGTGTGCTGACAAAATTACCCAACCCGGGGCGGATATTTCAGTCAATGCACAACATTGATTCTATTCCACAGGATCAACGGTGCAGTCGGGTAACCAACCGCACTGCACCTTTTTTAAATTTTAAAATATCATGGTGTGCCTTTCGGTACCACCTCAAAACTGGTGCAGATATCGTTAGCACCAATTGCGATATAGCCTATAAATTTACAGGCAGCACCACGAACCGGTGCGAGCTGAACAGCTCGAGTGCACCGCGCTGGAATTTTTTTTTTTTAATGGTTAATTTTAAACTAGTTTACAATTCTAATCCACTAAAAGGCTTAATTGTGTAAAAACAAGAAAAAAACCTATACATTTGGCTATCGGGGAGTCATATTGGCTGAAGAATTTGCAAAAGTAAATTTTCCCACTGTTTTGCAAAATTCAAAATGGAGATTGGTGGGAAATGCACAGTAGCAGTGCGTGTATGGATGCAATGGGAGCAGCGATGTCAGGGCGCCTTAGACAAGGATAAGTTGCACCAGTGCTTGAGAGCTCTAGAGCACTGAAAAGTAAAAAATGTGGTTTTTTGGCCGTAATTTTTTTTTTTATTTAACCCTGTTCCGGTCCGCGGGGTTTTATAGGCGCACCGGTGCAGTTTCTTAAGACCGCACTAGGCGGTTTCAATTTTGGCGCGGGCTTTTGGGACGCACTAGTGCAAAATCTTTGTAAAGCACCAGTGCGTTATAGTAATAAGACGCATTGGGCGAGTTTGTACAGAGCACACGATGTCCGGTGTGCCAATGTTTTTTGTGCATCAATGCTTTCTCTTGTTGAATGCATTAGTGCAGTTTAGGATGATAAGCACACTAGACGAAAAACATCCACAAAAATTGCACCTGCCAACCTCCTCTAGTAACCTCCACTACAAATGGATCTCTAGGGTATTTTTATAAGAGGTTCCTCAAAAACATCCGCTAGAGGGTCTTTTCCTTGTAGTGATATATATATGAAACTTTTAACACTTATTGTCAAGTTATGCATCATTATTTGTATTAATTTCTAGCTTGTATTATATTGAACTTATATTAATAAGCTCATGATAACATGTATAAATAACCCAACTACATGGATGACCTTATGATTTCATCTGAGGGGGAAACTCATTAGTTCAATATCATCCTCCACTAGATCATGTTTCCATGGATTCCCCTCCACCTCCACCTCCACCTCATAATGCTCATGTGAAGGAGAGTCACTGTGTACAACCACATGAACCAACAGTTGAGGTAAAAAAAATTATTCTAAAGATTTCAACATTTTCTTTTTTTAAGTTACACATATATGCTAATAAATTTGTAGACTAATTATAATTTTTCCTTGTCATTGTGTACACTAGCCCATGTGAAAATTTTTGTTGATGTCGTTTTTAGGTGGACACATGAGTGGGATGTTGGGTTTATAGGCATTGATGATGCAGGTCCATCGATGCAGCCATCAATCATTGAGACATAGGCATGGGAGCACCAATCCCAGATTCATTAGACCCCCATCCTATCTAACTTTCATTTCTAACCTAATGAGGTTAGTAGATTCATGTATATGTAATTAAAAATGTGGTTCAAAATCATTTATTTCAATATTGTTTACTTTGTACAAATAATGATATCATTAGCCTTAATTTGAATGTGTTATATTGCATTACCAACTTACAAATACTTATTTTGTGTGATAGAGCTTACATAGCAGTTTTGGTGGTACATAGAGAGGATAGATTGTATATTTCCAGGCTCACTTCATAGGGTACATTCACATGTGATATAGACTTTGTATATTTTCATACATGAACAATTTATGGATATACATGAACATTATTTTAGTTTATGGATGCTTATTATTTCAGTTTATCAATGTTCATGTGATATTTGTAATTTGTATATATTTTCATATGTGTATTTTATTGATACATTCACTATTTCAGTTTATGGATTTGTATTAATCTTCTTTATGGATGTTCATTAATTTTTGAAGTTTATGGATCTATTAAAATTATTTCGCTAATTTAAAATTCTTTCTATATAGTATAACTTTTATTACAAAATATAACAATTTTAAATTCCAATTTAATAGATGAAGAAAATAAGAACAACCTTAAGTTATGATGCAATTCCCTTTGATACTTAAAATAAACTAAAATATATCATGTATCTATTTAATATTGAACATGGAAAGAATTACAATCGTGCTTCATATTGGCTCGTAGAAAGTGTCTTTTAGTGCAATCAACATGTATGTTATTACAATTCAAATTTAAAAATAAATTACTTGAATTATAAATTCATCTATATATATCTCTCTCTCTCTCTCTCTCTCTCTCTATATATATATATATATATGAAAAATTTTGTTACCTTCCCACATACCATTGCATGGACAACTTTTTAATTATTTCAATAAATTTCTTATCTCAAGGTTCAATTAAAAAACACAAATAGGATTGAAATAAGTTTTATTAAATTTTGAAAGATGTCATGTAAACAACAAATAACTTTTATTAAGTATTATTTCTTTTGATATTATCTACAAAAGCTTAGTCATAACATGATATAGTTCAAGGGTGAAATCGCGAAGTTGGGAAACAGTTTTTGGCGGATGGTTAGAATTCGGAAGAAATTTTTAATTTCTCGGCCGAGAAAAAAGTCAACTAAATTTCTCGGCCGAGAGTTTTAATAACTCTCGTCCGAGAGATTTTAAATATTTCGGACGAGAGTTTGGTCGGGTTTAGCATGAGTTAAAATTCTCTCGGACGAGAGTTATGCATTTTCTCGTCTGAGAGTTTTGGTCACAAAACTCTCGCGAAAGTGTTTCGGACGAGAGTTGTGTCAAAAAATTCTCGGAAAACTCTCGGACGAGAGTTTTTCCAACTCTCGTCCGAGAGTTGCGTCAAAAAACTTCTCGGAAAACTCTTGGACGAGAGTTTTTCCAACTCTCGTCCGAGAGTTTTGCCAACTCTCGTCCGAGAGCCATTTAACTTTTAAAAATAAATTTAATAGTGACACAATGAATACGTTTGGTTTTAATAATTGATGACAAAGACGCAAAGGTTTTTTTATTTGAAATATGAACGTTGTATGGAGATTTGACGCACATGAATTTTAATATGACAATGGTATACCTCTACGTATCAACTTGTGTAATTTGCCTTTGAGATCGATAGTCAAGTTTCAGTGTGTTGTATTTTGATTTTCTGATCTAATCCATTAAACACAATTAGAAAATTCACTTATCACTCCCAGTGTGTTGAAAAAAGTCAAGAGTAAGAAATACCCCTTGACAAGTGGAATAAAATCGTTAAACCAAAGAGAGAGGGAAGATAGGGATCAAAGATCTAATCCCTTTTCAAATTATTTGGAAGCTAAATGGACTTGGAGGAATCATCACTTGAGACGGATTTCCACAATATGTCATGACTAAGAAGTATGTTGAGCCCCTTAACATTGAAAAGTCTATAAGGTGTTCAAGAAAACTTGTCATAGAAGGTTTAATCAGTTGGAGAGAAATGATCGAGACCATTGACATACCATCTCATAGGGGATCATTTGGCTTAGTTGGCTGATAAAAGTCAGTAGGGGAGGTTGCAAACTGACCCTTGGTTTGGGGGTCTGAATAATCCTAGATATATAGAGAGTTAATGGACAATATTCAATTTCAAAATTATTTCTCCTAGATAATGTTATGATAAAAACAATGCTTGGGTCTCAAACCGGAAAAGAGAAGATCAGTTAGGGTTGTAGGATGATTTTTTTGAGGAATGGAGAGCATATGTTTCATACTCATAAATAGTATTAATATCATGTAAAATTGGTTTGGGCTGCAAAAAGGTTAGAAGGTGAATACACAGTCAACAAAGGCTATCATATGGCTATACCACTTAGTAGAAAAAGGGAAGCCATGTAAACTTGGAGGTGGAATATAATTTGGAAATTACAGAATCATATGAAGAAAGCAATCTTTCTATTACTTATTCTAGAATCTAAGCAACAAGGTGTTGACCTTATGATCACTACTAGGGGGGCTTCTCTTTGTCTTTTGGTGATAGAATGGTCAATAATCTTATTATGGATTTGTCTTTACTTGAAGGATATAGGTCAATGTGTATCCGCCTATTCAGTCATTTTTTAAGTGGGATGATTAAGATGACCAGTAGTCTTTATAGGCCGTGAGTTATCAAAGATAAAAGGTACTTTCTTCAGGACTGTTTGGCTGTTTTGAAAACAGTTTGACACACATAGATAGTTCTACCTTTATGGCCCTGTTTATAAGGTTAACAAACACAGATTTATGCTCTTTTTAACCTGAATTCAGCTCCAATAAACAATGACTTCCAGATGTATTACAACACAAGTTTCCAAATTTAGCAAGCAGAAATTAAGTCAATTGATGACAACAATCTTCAGGTTTTATTTCCAGCACAAAAAGAAAAGATATGTATGTGTAAATATGTTGTACAAGTATGCTGCTATTACACCCATTATGCAGATTTATACATTCAGATTTTGGTCTAGCCTTCGGATATACACTGCTGAGTACAATTAGACCTTTATGGTAGAAATGGAGTAAAGTAGTCTCATGTAATTTCCAGATCTATGAAACAAAAATAAAATCAAAATGAGGTTTAGATGGATTTTAATATGACTCTAAGGTGGTACCAGTGACTTGTATATTCCTTGGGTTTATAGCATCTAACAAGGCTTGAGGGAGGCTGTTCTAATTAGGAAATGACAACAAAGAAGGCTGCAGATTACAAGCCTTGTTAGTGAGTTCCATGTTGTCCTAAATGTCAATAAACTCTCAAGGGAGCTTACTATTATTGATAAACTCAATGACTCTGGTTTTTTCAGTGCATATAACCAAAAATAGAAAAATATACATCAATATAAATCATTTCAGTGATAGATACAAGCAAATAGGCACGATTCCCCTAGAAAATAGCCACCCAAGTAGTGTCTTAGCACTTTAGATCAAAGATCTAGACATGGGAAGGCTGAAGGATATAGGATAGATATTTTTCGATCACTCTCAAGCCTAGTACCAGCAACAAAATACAATTTTCAACAATCTGGAAATTGCCTTGTTGAGGCTATCGGGTCAAACCCCATTGGGTGCACAACCCAAAATATTTACAGCAGATAAAATTGCATCATGATGAATGGAATCATTGATTGGACCTCAAAAGATTGGTCCAACCTTAATCCAAACAATCCACCTACAACAAAATGATGAAGCCTAGTCCACCTTCTTTGCATGGCTATGTATCCCCTCAATGAATTGTCCCTCCAATTTCTATGTGATCTTACTTATTATGGATATATTTTATATTAAAATTTGTGGCAACATTGATCAAGAAAGGACCGTTTCTACCTCTGCCCCAGGTCCTCCTGACCTCTGGGCCTCTCGGTTCTGCTAGGCTCCCTTCTTTCCACCTGCCCTGCTTCAAGATCTCGCTGAGCCCCTTGATCTCTTGTCAGCTCTGCTTGGGTCTGCGCCCTTAGGGTTTCTGATTGCAGGGACTATTTGGATTTCCGGCCTTGAGATGCCTTGTTCCTTTGCTTGGTGCAGATCGGGTTTGCTGTTTTGATCTTCTTGCCATGGAGACCCAAGGCTCGCCCACCGGTCCCTCGCAAGCCGCTATCCCGGAAGCTGAAGCAACCTTCTCCTCTCTTCTTGCTTCGCTGCCCAAAAAGAAGAAATCTGAAGCTACTAAGTTCGTCAAAAGGCTCGACGATGTTCCGGAGGTAAACCTCCCTCCTGAGGGCCCAATCAAGGTCCCTGGCAGATCGGGCCCTAGTGGGTCAATTCATGGGCCTTTGGCCCTCGCCAAGATCCACGGAAAACTGGGTCGTTAAGAACTGGGTTCCGCCGATCAAAAATAAAGTCACCTCTTATTTTATGGGTAGAGGCTTCTTTCTGTTCGAGTTCAACTCCAAGGAGGATAAGGACCTGATCTTCAGGAATGGGCCCTATTTCATGGTACCCCAGGGCCTCTACCTTAACAAATGGACCCTCGATTTCGATCCGGCTGTGGATGTCCCAACGGTAGTCCCTGTCTGGGTTCGGCTCCCCAATCTACCAGTGCACTATTGGAACTGGGAGTCCCTCAAGCACATTGGAGATACTCTGGGAAAATTCATTGACAGAGCAAACAACAATGATCAGTATGATTGCGCCCGAATCTATGTCGAGGTGGACTTAGAGGTGGGGCTTCCGGAGGCCATTAAATTAAAGGTGGGCAGTTGGACGCATGTGCAAGAGGGTGCCCGAACAAAGGGGAAGCTGAGAAAGGAAAGGAAGAGGGCTGGAACCAGGTCAAGAGGCCAAAGTCATCTCACAAGAAATCTGGGGTTCATGGACCCCAGCCTGCCTCCATCCAGAATGTTCCCCCGCCAAAAAGCCAAGAAAACAGTTATGAGGTCTTAAGCTTTGCTGAAGAGACTCCTCAGGAAGAAGATAGGCAAGATCAACCTTTAGAAAAAATGCCTTCAGCAGAAACAAGACCGAAAGAAAGCGTCACGGCAAGAAACAAGGATAAGCAAACAGAAGCCTCCGAGGAGGAACATGACTCGGAGGAGTCTGAGGAGGATGGAGAAATAGGAGATACGTAGATATCGTTCAGAAGATCTGCAAGGGGCCGCATATCTGCTAGAGAAAAGAGAGATCAGGAAACTTACAAAGACAAGCTTCAGGGTAGTCAGCCCACTCTGGAGAAACTTCTTGGCAAAAATCCGAAGATGGTAAAAAACCAAGCGCGGGGTTCCAAGGGAGCCCATCATCATAAAAATAAATGATGAAGATTGTCTCCTGGAACTGTAGAGGAATGGGGAGCAAATTGAAAGAAGAAGCAATGAGAAGCCTTATAAGAAGAGAAGCTCCAGACATTCTTCTGATTCAGGAGACCAAAATGGAGGACAAGGAGTTTCTCCAAATCAGTAAAAAAATTTGGAAAGGTAGCAGCGGACATGCAGTTTCAGCATGGGGAGCATCTGGGGGACTGGGCTCCCTTTGGAACCCTCTCAAGTTCAGATTGGTCACCGTGCTGCACAACACCCACTGGTTGTTTTTGAAGCTCCGGCCTTTGGACTCGAGGGTGGCAGTCAGTCTTTTCAATGTCTATGTTCCAACAAATATAGGGGAGAAAAGGGAGTGTTGGGACTCCATCAGACATCTGTCGGAGTCAGAAAATTTGGAAAACATCATTGTTGCAGGTGATCTTAACCTCACCTTGCGCATGGAGGAAAAGCGAGGAGGCACAATCGTAAGGGACCCTGCAAGGGAATGGGTGGAAGACCTCATGCGGGATTGGGATCTGCTTGACATCCCTCCAGCAAATGGTAAGTATACCTGGTCTAACAAAAGAATAGGTCCTGGTCACATTGCTGCTAGACTTGATAGATGTTTGGTTCAGAGTTCCTTTCTTTTGTTGGGCTTAGATTTCAAATTGCATATCCTCCCATGCAGTGTTTCTGACCATAAGCCCATCTTGCTTGAGATGCTGGGCCACAAAGATCTTGGCCCCATCCCCTTCAGATTCAACCCTCTTTGGGTCAAAGAACCTAAGTTCCTGAACTTGGTTCATGACTGCTGGAATCTGCCAGTGAAAGGTTCCCCTTTCTTCATTTGGGAAGAAAAACTTAGAAGACTGAAAATGGTGCTTAAATCTTGGGCCAAAGCTCTTCCCTCTCTTGCAAAAGAGAGAAAGCAGGCTCAAGATAATCTTGCCCAGCACCATGCCCATTGTGAAGATGCAGAAATCACTAAAGAAGTTTTAGATAAGGAAGCTGAGCTCCAGCAAATCTTCCACAAAGCTTATGGCTTAAAGCAGGAGATAGAAATTCAGCCTTCTTCCACAAGCAAGCTCAAGCCAGAAAGAGCTTCAATTCTATTGCAGAAATCAAAGATAGCAATTTGGCACACAAAGATTTTGACAGCATAAAGAGAGCAGCTTTCAACCACTTTCAAAACCTGTATAGAGAAGAGGGAGTGACGGACCCAAACTCCAAATTCTTGGAGGCGGTTCCCCCTAGGATCTCACCTTCAATGAATCAGCAGCTTGAAGCAAATATCTCTATTCAGGAAATAAAGGATGCCCTCTCAGACATGGAGCCTGACAAAGCCCCAGGCCCGAATGGTTTTACAACAATATTTCTTCAAACCTGCTGGCAGATTGTGGAGAAAGACCTCTACAAAATGATTTTGAAATCTCAAGACTTCCAGAAAATTGGGGGCAGCACCCATTCAGCTTTTCTTGCCCTCATACCCAAGGAAAAGGGTGCTAAAGAATTTAATCGGTTCCACCCCATCTCTCTTTGTAATATTGGATACAAATTAATCACAAAGATTATTGCCAATAGACTTAAAGGTATTCTTCCAGCCATCATCCCGGAGAACCAAGGTGGATTTTTTCAGGGGAGACAACTCACTGACAACTTCATCCTAGTGCAAGAGGCAATTCACTCGAGCCAGCTTCGCAAAGAGAAAGGTATGGTTATCAAACTAGATCTGGCTAATGCTTTCGATCGGGTCAGACTTAGCTTTCTTTGGGAAGTCTTGAAAAAATTGGCTTTGGAATGGGCTTTCTAAAATGGATCCGTGCTTGTATTGTTGATCCTTGGATCGCCCCCCTGGTGAATGGGAGAGCAGCTGGTTTTTTTAAAGCTTCAAGAGGGCTTAGGCAGGGTTGCCCCCTCTCTCCGCTCCTCTTCGTCCTTCATGTTTCCGTCCTGAGTTTCTACCTGGATCAGAAACTGGTTGACCAAGAGATCTTGGGGCTCAATATAGCCAGAGGGGTAAAAAATGTTAATCACACCCTCTTTGCGGATGATACCCTCTTGTTAGGGGCTGCCTCTGCCAGATCTGCTCTTAGATTCAAGGAGGTCTTGGATGACTACAGTGAAGCTACTGGCAGCAGTTTAAACAATGGTAAGTGCAAAGCTTTTTGTTGGAACATCTCGGCTCCCACCCTTTCTGCCATCTCAAGAATTCTGGGCTTTACTGCCACTGTCAACTGGTCCTCCTTTTCATATTTGGGCCTTCCCATCTTTCGCAAATTGGCATACAGCAGAGATTGGATTCCTCTGTTGGACAAGTTCAAGGCCAAAATTCAAGCTTGGGGATTCTCTTGGTTAAATCTAGCCGGCAAAACTGTTCTCATCAAATTTGTTCTTAGCAGTCTCCCCATCTTTCAATTCTCTGTAATTCTAGCCCCTTCAGGCATCATAAAAAAAATGGAAGCCTTCATTCGCAAGTTCTTCTGGAAAGGGGGCAATCACAATGACAGGAAAATCCCATTAGTCGGTTGGGAGAAAATCTGCAAGCCCCAGAGTGAAGGAGGCCTCAATTTCAAAGATCTTAGCCTCCAAAACATAGCTATGGGAGCCAATATCTTCTGGAGAATCATTGGTCCAAATCCAGGTTGGGCGCAAAAAGCCCTATGGAGGAAATATTTCATGGGAAAGAGGAAGAGATGTCTAGACGCCCTCCTACCCTCCTCAGGTTCGCAGCTGATCAAGCTCTGTCATAAAGCAGCCCCTTTAATCAGAGACAGAGCGTATTGGATCCCTGGAAACGGCAAAGAAATTAAACTTTGGGATGACAGCATTATGATGCAACCTCCTCTATTGTCCCACTGCTCTCTGCACGCGCTGCGTTTGTGGTTGGACAACGCTGAATGCACCACTCTTTGGGACATTTCACAATGGGAAGGCAGACATTGGCAGCGATGGAGGCTCCCTCCCGTCCCTCCTGCGCTGTCCCAAGCTCACGATCTTCTCCTTTCTTTATTAAATGGTATGGCGCCTCTGCGCGTGGGTAAGAAGGATGCCCGAGGATGGGGAGCCGCCCCAGGGATGTACACGGTTGCACAGGGATACAAATGCCTTCATGATCGCCCTAACGTCCCTCCTAATCCTGCAGTCTGGAACAGGATCTGGAATCGCAAAACCATGCCTAAGGTCCACTCTTTATGTTGGTTGTTATGCCACAGAGGGATTTTAACTGCAGATAGATTGAAGAAGAAAGGATTTCATGGTCCTTCTCGATGCTACTTATGCTGTGATTGTGAGGAGAAAGCTCAGCATATTATTTTGGACTGCAACTTTTCAAGAGATATCTGGCACGACCTTCTGAGCTTCTGGAATTCTGAATTCACCTTACCCACGTCCATATCTGATCTTTTTGCAAACTGGCGGAATTCCTACCCAGGATCGCTTCCAAAAAATGAGAGTTTCACAGTTGCATGGCTCTCTTTGACGAAAGTTGCTCGCTGGCAGATCTGGCTTAAGCGCAACAGAAGAGTTTTCAGAGATGAAAGTTTAAATGCTCAGTTCATCATCACCAAAATAAAATGCCTTTGGAAAGAAAGTCTGGGGGATCATTTGCCGGATCTAAATCTGAGTCAGCAAGACTTAGAATGGGGTGCCTCGAGTGACCTCCATTTATCTAGTGAAATAAGGCATTACAAGGCCACAAAAGAGTGGAAATTCAGAGGGAAGGAGAATGATCTTTCGGATCTGCTCCTCAGGCATTCCAGATTCTCTTTATTCTTCTATGGAGCAGCGAAAGGCAATCCTGGTTTGGCTGGGGCAGGAGGAATTATTAAAAATAAAGAGGGTATTACCGTGGAAAAGTTCGCTTGGGGTTTAGGGCATTCTACCAGCATGCAAGTTGAAGCCTTGGCTCTTCTGCAAGGTCTCAAGCAAGCAAAGGCTTTCGGTCTTTCAGATATCAGTATCATAGGAGACTCTCAATCCATTATCAAAGTTCTAGTGGAGGATTCCTCTCCTGTAGACATTAGACTGGCAAGAGTAATTTCAAGAACCAGAAATTTGCTGAAATCCTTCCGGACTGCTTCCTTCCTTCATGTTTTGAGGGAAAATAATAAAGCTGCTGACTTGGAAGCCAACAGGGCAGTTTCACTTCCAGCTGGTTGTCTCTTGGCAGATGGAATTGAGAATTGGAACCCCATTCCATAAAGTTTGTCATGTTTTTTCTGCATTCTGCTGAAACAGTTTGTTTGTCTCTTTAAGATAGGGAAAATAACGGAGATAGACTCGATAGTCTCGAGTAAATCTTCCGGTTTTCCAAGTTTAGGGGCTTGTGATCAGTTAGTGAAAGAAAGGTTAAGGGCTATGCCCGATCAAATGTATCCGGTGAAAGGAATTTTGGCCAAATTCTAATATAAACCATAACCGTTCTTGTTAAAAAAAAAAAAAAAAAAAACATTGATCAAGAAAGAAAAATATACGAAAATACAACACACACAAAGCTTTTACACGAAGGCTTGTAAAATGAGTTCTTTATTATGGCATAATATGATCTCACAAATCAACAACAACAACAACATCTAGAGGAAAGGCTAGCCTTTGTAGTTCTTCTTAAAGAACTAGATAACAGTTAGTTTGATGGTCCTCTAGGAAAATAATTTACCTATCTCCCACTTGTCGGAGGCTAAGTAATAATTTTTATATAAATATTTTATTACAATAATTTTTTCCCGCTTTGAGAAGTCGACTTGGTTCACAAATCCCTTGAGAATACAATGTTTCACTTGTAATTGACCCATAAATCGAAGAAATGAGGATAAATGTCCCAAAAATGTCAATGACCCCTTGGACCTCCAACATTCCACTTTGACCCATCAACAACTAGGTTTTTTGACTTCAAATGACTAGTTTCCTTGACCCCAATGATTAATACAACTTTAATTGGCACCTTTTTGCTTGGTTCTACAATGCCTCAATGAATTTTGCATGGTTTTCACTTGGGTTTATTGAGATTTTCCAAAATTTCACGTTTAGTTAACCTCATTAGCGAAAGTAGTGCCTTGTGTTGCCACATCATCATCTTCTTTGTCTAGTCATTGTGCCCAATTGTAATATCCCCAATCGGAAATAGACAGCAATATACAGCAATACAAGCATGCAACTATATAGGAAAAATGTCGGAAATAGAATATAGAGCAAGTACACATAAAAATACCAGAAATGCTAAGCCATTTTATTAGTCTAAGAATATATATGGGTACAATAGATAATCAGAATAAGTGCACCTATCCTTGCACAAGGCAAGTGGAGAACCCTCTCAGAACAAGAAATGGCTACTATAGAGACTGCGTCCCAGCTGCTGGAAGAATCTGCCGTAAGATGCCGCTGCTGCAATGAACTGGAACTAGGGGTTGATCCCCTCACCGGAACGAGCTGAAAATCGGTAGATCGCCTGTACTCTCTGCTCCGGACAAAACCCAGAAACCATGAAGCAAATGGACCACCTCCGAAAAACACCCCAGAAGCCCTCCTCAAGGAAAACGTTGTCCCTCCAGGCCCAGCGCAGATGCCAAAATCTTGGGAATGTCCTGTCCCCTCACGCATATCTGGTGGTACCCGGATCTCAAGTCAATCTTTGAGAAGAACCGTGCTCCTCTCAACTCGTCCATCAGCTCATCGATCTTGGGGATGGGGTAACTGTTCTTCAAGGTCTTCTTATTCAGAGCCCTGTAGTCAATGCACATCCGCAATGTGCCGTCCTTCTTCTTCACCAACACCACGGAAGAAGCAAAAGGACTCGTGCTCAGCAGAATGTGACCAAGGGCCAGCAACTCCTGAATAGCACGCTCTATCTCATCCCGATAGGCCTTGGGATGCCTATACGATGTGGTGATCACTACCTGTATACCCTGCTCAAGCTCAATAGTATGCTCAAACCCCCGATCCGGTGGCTCCCCTGGTGGAATATCCCCGAACACTACGGCGTACCTGTCGAGGATAGTCTGTAACTCAGGATGCACTGCCTGACCTGTATCTACTGCCTCTGAAGCTCGCAACTCTACGGCCCACTCTATGTCTCCCTTACGGAAGGTTGCCTTCATCCTATGTGCCGACACTGTCTGAGGTGGGTATGTGTGTTGTCCCCGTATCTTCTCATGCCTCCCTGTCTTGGGATCATCCCACTCCATCTCTAGGGCCTTCCAATCTATCGTGACCTTCCCCAGAGTAATGAGCCACTGAACACCCAATATCATGTTGGTGTCCGAGATATCCACCACGAAAAAATGATCTGTCAATGTATAAGTGCCCATCGTCACTGATAACTCTAGAACATACCGAGCACACACCATAGTCTGATCGCCTGGGACCAAAACGGAAAATCCATCAAAACTCTTAGTCTGTATGCCTCTCTGCTCAACCATCTGCGCATCAATAAAGTTGTGGGTGGCCCCACTATCAACCAAAACTGAGACCCGTTGTCCACGTACTATCCCCCATACGCGCAACGTCAAATACTTGGGAACTCCCCGCAATGCGGCTAGAGCCCCTCCAGTAGGTACAAATGATGCTCCACCTGCTACGGGTGGTGGAGGTGGTAAGGCACCCTGCGCTACATAACAATCTCCTGCCTCCACGTCATCCCCCTCATCCTCTTCCCCGCTGCTCTCAGAGAATACCTCAATGAAATGTGCCTTTCCTGCAGCACATCTATGTCTCGGTGCCCATGACTCCTGGCAAGTGAAGCACAACCGCTTCCTCCTCAACTCTCTCCTGGCCTCATCATCAAACTGCCCTCGCCTAGGATTCGCCTTGGGAGGCGGAATCCTTGTGTCCTTCCCCTTAGGCTGGAAGGCCTGTCTCTGGGGGTAAGGTGTCCGAGTCATGGGCAAGACATCCTATAAATCCCGAGTCCTGCTGATGGCATCTTGAAGTGTAGCTGGTCTAGTCGACCGGACTAGGCCACGTAGTGGCTCTGTCATCCCCTCCACAAACATGTAGACCATCCGAGCCGCGGATAGATCAGGCACCATCACGGAAATCCTCAAGAAGTCTGAAATGTACGTCTCTGGGCTCCCAGTCTGCTTGAGCTTAGTGTCTGAGGACTCTAAGGTCTCTGGGCTCCCATGCCATATAGATCCCCAGTCGCATGTGTTGAGGACTCTAAGGTGAAAGCATAAAGCTTGTCTTGTTGCTAAGGTATTTTCACAAGGAGGGTGTTGACTACATTGAGATGCACTTTATTTAGATGATACTATCTTTTGTTGCATTACTAAACTGCAGAGTTAAGGCATTTCACAAGGAGGGTGTTGACTACATTGAGATGCACTTAATTTAGATGATACTATCTTTTGTTGCTTTACTAAATTGCATAGTTCATCAAATAGATGTCAAAAGTCCCTTTCTTCATGGGGACCTATAAGAGGAAATGTATATGCAAAAACTACCAAGATTTGTTCAAAATGGGCCTACATCATTGGTTTGCAAACTAAAGGAGTCTCTATATGAGCACCCCAAGCTTGGTATGGGAAAAATCCACACATTCTCTCTCAATTGTGTTATCCCTTGCTATATTCACCATCATGATGGTCAGAAACTCATTGTTGTGCTTTATATTAATGACATCATCATAAATGGTCATCCATGATTAAAGAATTGAAGATATAGCCTCAGGACTCTTTTGGGTTGACTAATCTTGGCCTACACTACTTTATCAATCTCCAATCTCCAGTTTACTTAGCGTTCCATGGGATATCGTTCTCTTAGCTTTAGTATATACCATACCTTTTTCATAGCTTTAGGATGAAGGATTGTAAGGCTGTCCACACCCTTCTTGCTTATGGTATGAAATTTAAGGCACATTTCCCTTCTCTTTTATTTGATGCTACTGTTTAGTGATTTCTAGTATTCAATGTACTCGAGCTTACTCATACTCATCCAAACATTGTCTTTGTTGTCAGCATGTGCTCCAAATATATGCAGGAGCCTTAAGTGAGTCATTGGCAAGCTACCAACTGTATTTTGCACCATCTCAAAAGCATTATTCACATGAGCATACACTATTCAGCTGATGCTCTGATTCTTTTTCCTGGTTTTTTTTATACTAACTGGGTTGGTGATCTAGAAGAGAGGCAATCCACTTCAAGGTACTTATTAACTCAAGGTTTAGGACGTGTGTCTTGATGTTCCAAAAAGCAGAAAGTTGTGGATCTGTCTTCCATGGAATGTGAATATGCTAGCATTTTTTTGCCGGTAAGGACCTACATTGGATGCAAATGATTTTTGACCAATTAGGTCTTCCACAAGAAACTCCCACCACTCTCTTTAGTGACAATCAAAGCACCATGCAACTTATTTGATATCTGGATGCACTATATTCAGTAGTAGAACCTCCATTCTCAAGGATGACTCGTACCAATCTTTGCCCCTTTAACTGAACAACTCGTTGATATCTTCACCCAATCTCAGCTCAAGGCCACCTTTACCAGCTTGCTCAATTGTATTGGTGTGGGAGCTTTGCCATTACGGGGGGATAATGGAAAAATATAGTTCTCTTGGTTCCTTATTGAAATGAAATTACATTAATGTCCAGCAGTCACTAAATGAAACCAATTTTATCAAAGAGAGAATTACATGAAGTATTTACATTCCATTTCCACCAGTAAGAATTAAATTCTCCAGCAGAAGAAAAAATATTGAATAGAAGCTAAAATAATGCAGATTTGAAGATGTTATTAAAATGATGTGTATTTTTTTCTTTTGAAAATGTTCCATTGTGACAGGAAACAAAGTGATATTAGTTGACTTATAGAATCCTAGCATGTGCAAGCATTTTTTTAGAGAAGCTTGAGGGTACTTGGCTAACTTTACCTGTTAGAAATTATTCTAGTCCAACTGAACTATCTTTTGGATCCAAACTTGGATAAGTTATGAAAGACTTCATATGAAATAAAAGTTGAACTCCCCAAACCCACCGTTGAAGCTTACATTGTGTACAAATTGGAGAGAACACTTCAGGAATTTATTGTCGTAGCAAGTTGGTCTTTATCAGTTTTGATGAGGAGGCATGAGTGCCAACTATCAGTTGCTTTATTTTGTTTTTACATATTCTTTCAAAAATAAACACACTGGTTTGCAAACCAGAAGATTTATGTTGGATGCTTTTCTTATTATCTTCCATTGCTTGATCTAGGGGAATGACAATTTGTTAATATGTTCCAAGAGAAATTTGGCATAACCTTGTGCTTGTTTTTTCTTTTACCAGATTCAAGCAATGATGTCTGCATTGAGGACTGCTACATGAGCATTGGCGATGATCTCATCTCAATCAAAAGCGGCTGGGATCAGTATGGCATATCCTTTGGGCATCCTAGCTCCAATATCATTATTCACCGTGTTACTGGAGAAACACCCACAAGTGCTGGCCTTGCATTTGGAAGTTAAATGTCTGGTGGCATCACAGATGTGCATATGGAAAACTTAAATGTTTACAATTCAAGATTGGGTATCAGGCTAAAAACAGCTCCAGGAAGATGTGGTTTTGTGAAGAATGTTGTCATATCCAACATGACAATGAAGAATGTGCAAATTGCATTTGATTTTACAGGATCCTACGGTGATCATCCTGATAATGGCTATGATCCAAGTGCCCTCCCAGACATATATAAATTAAGTTTTAATGATATTTTGGGTGATGGTATCATGATTGCAGGTACCATAGAGGGAATTCAAGAAGCTCCATTTAGAGCCATTTTCCTCTCAAATATTTATTTGAATGTTACCTCAGAATCTCCATGGAACTGTTCAAATGTAAATGGCTTCTCAGAGGTAGTTTATCCCCAACCATGTGCAGAGCTTCAAGGTCCAATACCTAATGAACCATCTGTTTGCCCTTCTTATTTCACTAGTTCAGGAGAATACCTGTAAGCAAAGTACAGATATTGCTTCTGTTGATTTTGTCCTTTTAATGCCCCCATTCATCTCTGCCAAGCTTTTTGTACTATGGCCAGTTATAAGTGATATCGTCCATACCATTCACAATTATTGAACTGTTTACCACATTCTTCATCATTTTTATATAATAAACTTCCACTATTCCCTTAGAATGAAACCCTACACTATTTTTACTTGACTTTCCTTCCACTGGAGGTCTCTGCGGCGAAGGCTTCCACCCCCTATCAAATATGATGATACAAAATGTTGTCTATGTTATCTCAACAAAGTTAGAAGCCTGCAAAAGTTTATGAACATTCACTTCTAACAGGTTGTCTATGTTATCTCAACAAAGTTAGAAGCCTGCAAAAGTTTATGAACATTCACTTCTAACAGGTTGCCTGTAAAGAATTGAGAAGTATTTCTTCTTGGGGATCAGTAGTTGGTAAGGTTGACAATTTTCTCATGTTGGGATATTTTGCATATTCATTTCTTTCTTGCTCTTATGCAAGATATAGCAGCATAAATTTAGCTGTGGACCTGTAACTGATATGAATACAAATCTGAAATGCCAGGTTTGTTTATGTTGCCACAGAAACCTGCTTCCATGATTATGCCAATGTTCTCTATACTAGACAATGTAGCATACTTCGAGAGATAACACTTCCATATCCATTACTCGACTTCCTATGCTAGAGCTGATACAGATGCATGTGATGCTTGCTCATCATATTCTTTGACAAGGGTTACTAGTACATTTAGTTGATCACTTAGATTACTGACCTTGGGAAATGCATAGATCCCTTTTCTTTCTTGCAGCTTCATTTTTATATTATTGGCTTGAGATTCTAGCAAATTTTAAAGCTTCATGGTTCTAGTTCTTACAGATTTTGCAGTAACCTCTTTGCATTAAAAAAATTCTATTGTTATCTTCCAGCTTTTCTTTCGATTGCTACAAATATCACTTATTATTGTAGTTTCTCAAAGAAGTGACACATTCCCTTTTTCAAAATTCTTCTTTCCAATGCAATGATGAATTTTTGGATAGAATAAAATCAACTCCTGATCTAAAATCCGGTTGGTGTAGCCCAGCCCTCATAGAACTCATCAATCTCTAATTAAAATTCGAACCACTCACCGCTTTGCAGCCTTTCGAAACTTTTTTTTGAATGAGTAGGGTGATATATATATATATAATTGCATTTGAAGAGGATTTTAATAATTTGAAACTAGATAGTGCTTCCTCAAGCACAACGCCTGCCTTTTTCATCTGTTGCAACAAACACCTTGTTTGACATAGTTATTTCCAGAGAATTGTGATGATTTTGTTTGCAATTAGTAGAGGTGTTTGTTCAGCTCCATAATGTTTTACATATACATTATGAGTACAACCCTCTTTTCCTTACAAAAATCTTCACCATTATTAAATTTGTGATGGAGCTACTATATACAACTTTCAGATCCTCTAATTACGTTGGCCCAACATATTATAAAATCATCTTTCTTTGAATCCTTTTGAGATATTTCTGAATTGATAAAGGGTGCATCACTCATTCAATTTTTTTTCCAGGACATTAGAGATAGCTTTGCAGTGGGGTCATTTGATTTTTCTTTTCCTGCAAGTTGGATATAATATAGTGGAAATGCCATCCACTAAATTGTCCTTTATTATCCAATATTTTATTCAATATATTTTCCAGAGTATAAAAGTAAGGCAACAAGCTTCACATTAACAAATCAAAGTAAGGCAGCAAGCTTCACATTAACAAATCAGCCATATCTTCATCTTCTACTAGCTTCTTAACAACAGACAATTGAATTCTACTAGCTTCTTAGCAAGATTCGATAATAAGAAAACTGAAAAATTACAGAGATTTAAATTACTTAATATCCACATGAACGTACTTAATACAGAGAGGCATCCCCAAATGCCCAGGCTACGGATAGAAGTGGTCCCATTAAAGGGAGTACAGAAAGGATCCGACTTGTAAAGAGCTCCAAAATCACATATTATCCAAAAACAAAAGGGCCAAGTGATCCGACCAAATAATACAGATACACCGTTACTGAGGAACCAAGAGGGCAAAACATCATTATCCCGACTCCAATTGGGAGTTTAGTCTCGCTTGTCTAATATTTACCATAACAGAGGCATAGAGAACCAAATATAGCTGGCTCGCTTGTACCAAAAAGTTACCCTCTGTTGCATCCGAAAGGTATATACAGGGTCGTTTTCAATTGATCAATAGGTCCATGACAGCATGTACCTCATGTGCCCAGTACAAGGTACCTCCAGAAGTTGTATACACCATTGTATCCAGCATAAGGTACCTCCAGCAAAAGACCCGGCTCATGGAGAAGATCTGGTGTTATTGCTTCTAATAAAATCACCCATCAGCTGATCCAGAAGGAAAAAGTGCCATTGTTGCACACAGAAAATGTCAAAATTTCCTGTAAACAAAAAGCTGGGCAGGGAAATGTACATCAGCTCCATTTACTGCCAGGTGAAGGCTTCCAAGCGTGTTAATAACCCTTGCCTGATGTTCTAATCCGTCAGAAGTACAGTGATATATCAGTGCCGTCACTGTAAAAAATATTACGTTGATTCTGCAATACAGCTACATCAGGGGACCCTCCTCAGGTGTTCGGCCAAAAAGATGGAGAAATAGCCAAAACAAATGGTATTTTTGTGTGAGTACCTAAAAGAGGACTAAATGAAGAGGATAGGGAGAATCCGAAAGAGGAAAGTCTAATCCCAAGGGACCCTCCCCCTAATCTTCTGACTAGACAAAATCCCAATGACCACCCTTTTGTCAGTCACTTAAAAAAAAATTGTCAGTGACTTAATAGACTGATGAAATCAGAAAGCCGCCACTACAATAAAATATTCACATGACACCTCCTTACCAACCAATCAGGCTGCATTCAATTATCAACATCCGATTTGCATCCCCTAAAAGTATAACTTCAGACTGTCATCCCGAAAAAAATATGTATCACTGAAAATACAAGGATGGAAAGCAGCAATTGGAAAAACCACGCAGAAATAGTATGCCATTAAAAATGACAGCAACAGCAACAATAACACCCAGGAACAGTCCACCACCTTTTACATAATCGGAAACCAAAATCTTTACAGGGCCTAGATATGATTAGAGTATCTACCCACTTTCTCCATAGAGTACTCCATCTTGCAAAACACGTAGATTTTAGATTGTTTGAATCCTCTGATGACCCCTGTGATGAAGAGCGTTGGTGTAACTCCTGGCTAATCATTCGACTTGTGTTGGTTATATATGGAAATAAGAATATAGATGGCAATGACTATGAGAAAAACTATCATAACAATCTCAAAACCATCCGTATAATTCATACCTAACCCTGTAAATCTATTACATCCACATAATGAAACAATACCCAGATTCCAACCAATAACTTACTAAAAAAGAACTTCTCTTGTTGTTTCACTTCAATACATATGCATGCAGTTGGAGTTTATGTGGCCGAGCAGGGCTGAAAATATGAGTCGATCAGTGGGCGGCTCTAAATTTGTAATAACTACCGCGGAGGGGATGCTCCGCCAAAATAAACTAAGCTCGCAATTTGGGACTCCACACTGCAATTCACGCGAATAAGCAGAAAAATGGCCGGGAGGCGAATTGTTTCCTCGTCCCTGGACAAAACGATACCACTCCCACAAGTCTTGCCTCTCCTCAACAACGACGTCCGCGACTCCACTCTCCAAATTCCAAATCTCCTTCCTTCAGGGAGCTCATTCAAACGACCAGAATCTGACGGAAGCAGAGATGGAAAATGGATTTCGCGAAAACGACCTGGTGCAGAATGCCGCGCGAATGAAGAATGTTGGAGTTATGTTATTAAAATAAATCTCTCGGACGAGAGTTATAAAAACTCTCAGCCGAGAGTTTTATTGAATGTTATATAAAAAATGGACCCAATTTCTCGGTCGACAGTTTTCTCGCGCGAAAGTTTCCACGCAACTCCGGCGAAAATTGCGACAGGTCCAAATTCTTTTTCCATATCTCAATTTGGCATCAATCTGCAACTTCGATTATAGTTTTGACCCGTAACCTTGAGAGTGATCTGCCACTTCCAAATTTTATTAAACTAAGAAGTATTATGTAGTTCAAGAGCATGTCTAATGTAAAATTGATACGCATCGTGCACAGCGAATGATTGGTTAAGTGATCTACCGCCCCATATGAATCGGTCACCAGTGTCCTGGTGGTAAATTCTGTCCAGACAAAGTTTCCTAGTATATTCCTTGCATTCTTATGCACCTCGACCAGTCAATCCAATGGCCTCTGCCAAACGACAAATAGAGCACCCAACCTGCGTTGTCTAATGGCCTGGTATATTTTATGCTTAGAATTAGAAATAACAACACTCCTATGTTCCCAAGTGGTTTGTTATTGGTTACAAATTAAAAATCGGAGTGTTTTGAAAGGAGCTTGCACTCACGCTCATGTGAAAACCTGAAATAATAATTCTCTGCCTCAAAAAATAAAGATTTTAAGAATTAAAATTAAAACTTGTTGTTACGTGTTGTGAAAATTCATGTTGATCCATAAATTTCCTTACTTTACCCTTTCTTCACAACTAGAAAAAGAAACTGATAAATAAGCTACAAGGTTCCTCATGAATTCCATCTAGATGTTTCCTTTTAAAAAGAAATTTACTTCAATTCTTATCGGTATAATAGTGAAATGCTAGTGGAACATAGCTAATGTTATTGAATTTGTTCTATTGATTTTGCTCACACGTGGCATCTTTCATTTTAATTATCCATCAGTTGAACAATTCTTTATTTTTGTGCATTAAATGTGCCTAGAAGAATATTACCATTTTTGTATTGCACATGTTGGAGGTGCCTTGGTCACTAGAATGGAGCACCATGTGTCAAATTCCATAGTAATCTAATACAGTTCAGATTTCATAGAAAACAGGTTGTAGGCTCATAAAAGGGGCCCCGATGACACCAACTATTCCAGGGGCAGATTTTGATAAATATTCTCTAGATTAGCGACCCCTAGGTCCTATGGGATGAAATGTTCTGAAATTAAAGTTCAGTGTCAATATTGCTCAAATATTTATCATGTATAATGTCCTTCCAGAGGCCCCTTCCCTTCAGAGCCCTCCAGAAAGACTTAGTTAATAATGAAATACCAAGTATTCTCTGATCCATAAATCCCCACCCACCGAATTCCTTAAGGAAATTCAATCCACCCCACTTGCATAAATGATATTTAGAGGCAGAACTTGTGCTGATCAATAGGAATCGAGAGATGATAGAGTTTATCTTGGCAACAATGCCCGAGGGAATCCAATACAGATGAGCCCAATTTTTAGATAGGTGAACAACTTTGTCCTGCAAATTTTTCCCGTAGTTTGGAAATTTCCACATATGTAAATAACACAAGAATTCATGACAAAGTCTATATTAAACTAGAATGCAAAAATTACAGAGGGGCAGACAATAGCAAATTCACCTCCCAAGCAAAGATTGTTGCCTTGTTTATATAACATATGAAGGTATATTTTATGCTTAGAATTAGAAATAACAACACTCCTATATTCCCAAGTGGTTTGTTATTGGTTACAAATTAAAAATCAGAGTGTTTTGAAAGGAGCTTGCACTCACGCTCATGTGTGAAACCCTAAAATAGTAATTCTCTGCCTCAAAAAATAAAGATTTTAAGAATTAAAATTAAAACTTGTTGTTACGTGTTGTGAAAACTCATGTTGATCCATAAATTTCCTTACTTTACCCTTTCTTCACAACTAGAAAAAGAAACTGATAAATAAGCTACAAGGTTCCTCATGAATTCCATCTAGATGTTTCCTTTTAAAAAGAAATTTACTTCAATTCTTATCGGTATAATAGTGAAATGCTAGTGGAACATAGCTAATGTTATTGAATTTGTTCTGTTGATTTTGCTCACACGTGACATCTTTCATTAATTATCCATCAGTTGAACAATTCCTTATTTTTGTGTATTAAATGTGCCTAGAAGAATATTACCATTTTTGTATTGCACATGTTGGAGGTGCCTTGGTCACTAGAAGGGAGCACCATGTGTCAAATTCCATAGTAATATAATATAGTTCAGATTTCATAGAAAGCAGGTTGTAGGCTCATAAAAGGCTCCCCGACGACACCAAAAATTCCAGGGGCAGATTTTGATAAATATCCTCTAGATTAGCGACCCCTAGGTCCTATGGGATGAAATGTTCTGAAATTAAAGTTCAGTGTCAATATTGCTCTTGAATATTTATCATGTATAATGTCCTTCCAGAGGCCCCTTCCCTTCAGAGCCCTCTAGAAAGACTTAGTTAATAATGAAATACCAAGTATTCTTTGATCCATAAATCCCCACCCACCGAATTCCTTAAGGAAATTCAATCCACCCCACTTGCATAAATGATATTTAGAGGCAGAACTTGTGCTGATCAATAGGAATCGAGAGATGATAGAGTTTATCTTGGCAACAATGCCCGAGGGAATCCAATACAGATGAGTCCAATATATAGATAGGTGAACAACTTTGTCTTGCAAATTTTTCCTGTAGTTTGGAAATTTCCACATATGTAGCTTTAAATTTTCCACATATAAAATTTTGGCTATGTTACTTATATTTTTCATTGAATTTAGTAGAATAAATTGGGAAACTTTGGTGCGTTTATCCACCACCACTATTATAAAATCATTCCTCTTTGTTGTTCTAGGAAAAATAGTAATGAATTCAATTGACACTACATCCGTTTCCACCTAGGAATGGGTATTGGTCGCTAACAAACCAACCGGGTGCTTATGATCAACCTTAACTCTTTGACATTCTACACACCTGGTTATGTAATTAGTCATTTTATTCTTTAGATCTAGCCAAAAGGATTGAATTTTAATTGTTGCAATACTCTTTTAGTAATGATTTCTTCGCTCAATTCATAGCCCTTGTATTTTGGCTATGAATTTTCCTCGTGTGGGTTACTCTTAATTTCCACATACTGCTAGTTTAAATTCCCATCAATAAAATTCTAATTATTAAATCATACCTGCAAACTCTTATAGATGTAGCATGCATAGCATGCACCCTTATGTTGAGTGCATTAACTGCTTTATTCTCCTTCCCCTTTATGTGCTTAATCTCAAAGTCATATTCAACCGATATCACAACCATATAATTTGTTTGGCATTTAAATTTGGTTCTTCAAACAAATTTCTCAAACCACCGTACTCAGTCTGCAATTCAAATCTCCTACCCATGAGTTACTAATGCCTCCACATTTTTAGAGCATGTATGATATCTTACAGCTCCAAATAATGGGGAACATAGCTACTCTCATGTTCTTTTAATGTCATGGACTCATATCATATTACATGCCCATTTTTCATGAGAAATCCACTGAATCCTTCCTTACATGCATCTGTGCACACAAGAAAGTCTTCATTCAGATCTATTATTTTCAATATGGGTGCACTCGTTAGAAAAGCCTATAAATGTTGAAAGGATTCTTCATGACACCTAGGTGATAGTTCAAAATTTACACCCTTCTTTTGCAAAGTAGTGATGGAATTGGATATCCTTGAAAACCCTTTAATAGTGATGGAATTGGATATATCTTGTTTTGAAAGTTAGTGTTAAAAGCATTCACTTTTTAAAAGGAGAAATTTTTTTTTTATCATTTTTCTGCATCTAGCTGAGTTAATTCTGAAATTTACATTCTATAGACTGTTAAGAAGAGGTAAACAGAAGTCTGAATCTTTAAAGCTGAACTGAGTTATTTGAATGTTAATGCATGGATGTTGAAAAGAAACCTCTCCTTGTAGAAATACTCTTCATCGAATTGAATATTTAGAGCATGTTTTGCATGGTTTCTTGAGTCAGAGTCTCATTATATTTCATACATCCACTCCCCCTCCGCAAGACTAATAATCAAGTACATTAAGAATAAAGCGATAATAAAATCAATCAACTCTTTTTTGAACTCACACAAACAGTAGTTCAGTCTAGGATCTTGGGTTAGGAACAGTGAGAAAATTACCCAAGATCTCAAAACTTGAAACTAGAGTCATTAACGAGCGAAATCCTACTGCACTCATATTATCGGGACCGTTCCTTTACCGGAGCTCAGCGCGAGACAACACTTGGGTGCACAAGGAGGTAGCCCGCCTTCGACTGCATCCTGTGGGTGTGTTATCTATTGGGGTTCCTTTCGGGGATGTCCAAACTAGATCGGGGATCTAGTTATTCTGCCCATATAGCACACTGTCCTTGACCGTGGACCCCCCTGATGATGTCTGTGATTTGAGGTATCCTTAGTGGCCATACTTTTTAGGGACTTACACAAGGTGACTGGGACGGGCTGTCTTGGTACCTGAAACAGACGGACCCACTCTGTCTTCGGTCTTTAGGAGGGTACTCGTCTTCACGAGAGTGCTTACACCTATCGTCTGAGGTTTGGGCGAAGCTCTAGAGTGACCGTAACTGTACTTTCGACAAACCCTCTCTGTATACTATTGTGATACTGGATTTCATCACCAGCGAACGGTAGTACTCAGACAGGGCACCCTATTCTGGCTGCTTGCTGATTGATTTTAGAGAGTCTTTGTTTTTCTTTTTTAGGTGTGTGGTTACTGTCATTGAGACTTTATAATACATCACAATTTAATAAAATTTGTTAAAATTAAACCGGTCCCCTGCAGGGAGAATTTTAAGAACCCCCCTAAATTTATATATATATAAAATAGGCGAATCCCCATGATACATAGGAAAAATGGAAGGTGATTTTATTAATAATATAATATGTATATATAATTTTTTGGCGAATCTCTCACGAGATTATATTATCCTGTAAAATTGTGGCGAATCACCAGTACAAATGGCGAATCACTACTACAAAATGGTGAATCGTTGTCTAGTGTAGTTTGGAGTGTTGGTTCCAATGAAGATATGGTAATTGAACCAGCAGTAGAAGGAAGAGAACCACCGAGACCAAGCATGGAACATGGTGACTCGTGAGGGAAGTAGTTCTCGTGTAGTTTGGAAAACGCGTTCTTCTAGTTCTGCTAAGCGTAGTGTTGTTTTTCATGCTACTACTAGCACTAATATTGAGGTTGGAGAGGAGTTTGAGGAAGCATGGAAGGTAGCAGTGGTGGAGAATTAAAAAGAGTACCCCATGATGGGCTCCATTTTTCCCTTTGGTATTTATGCCTGCAAGACCTTCTGTCCATTGAACTAACAATTAGTCGTTCAAACAACAATCAACTTGACTGAGTTGATTAGGTACGAGTCAACTTAGACTAATCTTCAAAACTATGCTTTGCACTATCCCATATTTATCACACTAATGCTACACAACAGAGGTTTACTTTTATATCAATTACAATGAACCGATCCGAATTTCTCAATGACTCACAAACTCTTCAAATTCCTATGTACAGTTCCAAATTAGACTAACGCTCTGACAGATAGAGATGGGTTGTCTCTTCCTATGCCCACTAATCATTCAGGCAGTTACATTTTCCTCTACAAATTAACTAAATTAGCTCAACTATGGATAATTTCATAAGGAAATTAAACATGAGCCCCCCCTTTACATTTATTTATGTACAAAAGTTGTCTTGGGCCTAATGCCCCTACATTAGGTTTGACATTGAAATCCAAAAATCCAAAAATCAATTGATTGTTTAGATAGACAACCATTTTATCTTTTGGATGATAATCATCGTGAACTAGAAGTCCAATGGCTCATTTGGTTCCAACAAGGTGACTTGTGGTCCAATAGGTTGTCTTATTAGTGTATGTGGCTATCAACTCAATAGATAGCACGCATGCAATTAATGTCATAATTAGGTCCAAACCAATGGGCATCCAACCCTCCACTTCATTCTAGTAAACCATAGCAGGAATATTTGACCCTCTACAACTTCCTCAATCATGTCCTCGTCATCAATTTTCATTATCTAGTAATCTTTATTGCATTCATGTAAAATTCCAAGTACCTATATATTCGCAACTGCATTGAGTTGGGCTTCTATCATACAAGACACCGTGAGACTCCCAAATGCCCGAGCAGTTGGGCTTGTATAAATTGAGAAGTTTTGATTTATTTTTTATTATAATCAGAAGCCCTTTGAGAAGTTTTGATTTATTTTTGAAATCCAAAAATCAATTGATTGTTTAGATAGACAACCATTTTATCTTTTGGATGATAATCATCGTGAACTAGAAGTCCAATGGCTCATTTGGTTCCAACAAGGTGACTTGTGGTCCAATAGGTTGTCTTATTAGTGTATGTGGCTGTCAACTCAATAGATAGCACGCATCCAATTAATGTCATAATTAGGTCCAAACCAATGGGCATCCAACCCTCCACTTCATTCTAGTAAACCATAGCAGGAAGATTTGACCCTCTACAACTTCCTCAATCATGTCCTCGTCATCAATTTTCATTATCTATTAATCTTTATTGCATTCATGTAAAATTCCAAGTACCTATATATTCGCAACTGCATTGAGTTGGGCTTCTATCATACAAGACACCGTGAGACTCCCAAATGCCCGAGCAGTTGGGCTTGTATAAATTGAGAAGTTTTGATTTATTTTTTATTATAATCAGAGTATCCTGAATTGTTCCTAGCACAATGTCAATGTTTTTTTAAGACCATACATTATCATTTTTAATCAAGCGAGGGCAACTAAGTTAAAAATTTAATGCTCAAGCAAGATATTTCTTCATGATCTTATGGTGGATAAAAAGACATTTCCAAAGCTATTTATCCAATGCAATTCTTTAATAGTGTTGATGATTTAACCTCTTTTATGTCCGATTGAACTTGAGAACGAAGAACTTGTTATGAATGTGTACAATAGGAATATTACTTATCCAGTGAAGGAATGAAGCTCACTCAACTATTACATCCGTAGATCCATGAAAATTAAAGAATTTATATAGAATGATAGCCAAAAATCATAGTGCACCACACTGCTCTTCAAGATTCAGCCCAAACACTACATATGAGAGAAATGCGGTCCTACTCAATCGGCCGAAACATCTACCAAATGCATGCTGCTGATAAGGAGGCCATAGATAACAGGTTTGGTTGAGTCAATTGGGGTTACCAACAACTATTGTGGCTGGCATTTGAACCCCCCTCCATCTAGATATTCCAAGGAAGAAAAGGTGATGTGCAAGGTTTTCCTTGTAAAAAAAGAAATGCATGTAGAGAAACATCAACTAATGTAGAATATTTGAAAAAACCTAGTGAATATTTTCTATCAAACTAAACAGAGAACAAAAGTCAGATTTCTATACATTTCAATCAGTTTCATCATATTCTCTAGTTAATCATGAATTGGAATGAATTCCCATGTAGTTTAAGCACTGAGCTTCACCAATTAAAAACACCAAACCTGATCTGTTTGTACAGAGACTGACAAGTTTTCCCAAAAGGATGCTAACTCCTCTATAAAGCTGGCAGAAACCCAAATTATCTTTGACACCAACTGTTTTTTTACCATACCCAACCTATTATTCAGAGCCCATATCATGGTCACATCGATTATCATGAAGAAAGACAAGGAATATTGCTATAAGGAGGGCTCGATATACTGAAGTGTGTATGACATCTTAATATGGTGCAAGAAATGCCAGGCGATGTAAATTATGATTATATCATCACACAAAATCAGTGACACCTTTGTAAATGATTCTCACTCACCCTCTCAGAAAAAATGTGTTGAATACTTTAACACTGCATCATTTCAGCTAGTTTGTTTCGTAGACATTTACCTACATCAAGTTACAGGCTTTTCTTGTGATGAGAACTCGTCTGATCAATGGAAAGTGTGAACCTCAAACTGAAAAGAAAATCACTATCAATACAATCAAATCACTCTTAGAATGTAGGGAAACTAAGTAACAACTCTCACTTTCAATGGTCAACATGTGAATGGATAAAAAACAGGCCATTTCTGCTTTTTGGGCTCTCCAATCACGGGGGTAGAAATTTTCAAATATACCAAATGAAACAATCACAAGAATGCACCCACATCATCATCCTGTTTCCCATTTCCCGCTAAGAATGACTGCTCACATTGAAATTCAGCACCACGCATGTGGTTATATACAATGCTCGATTGTTAACTTTGACTTTCAGTCAAAACTTCAACTAATCTCTTCAAAAGATTCACCCGAACACTGCATCTTCACAGTTTACTTTGACTAATACAGGCAATTCTGAAACACTATAACAGCCTTCTGCGGTGACTGTGATCAAACAAGGTATGCACCCTGACAATGTATCGTTGTTGAACCTTATGGACAGGCCTTGAACATCTCCATGCCCACCAGATTGATCCATGAATGATGAAAAAATTGGGATTGTTACATATACCACTGAAACATGGAAGCTGCTGACAATTCTAGATACAATAGTTCGAGCAACAAAAATAAGTTGATCATCATGCTGAAGCTGGACATCATTTACATTGGAGGAAATTTGAGGATGTCCCATAAACGTGCACCTGGAATTAAAGACATGTTATTAGAAACTAAGTAGCTTTGGATGCGTTTTGTCACAATCCAATAAAATCTCAATCTTCAATTACCATAAAATAAAAGGGCTTATATCACTAGATAGAGTTTAGGCACATAAGTTACCACTCTACCATTAATAGTATAACAATTCATAGATAAACTATTTGTAGTAGCATAAGAATACATAGATAAATTATCTTTACATGACAGATTTTATTTGACCTGCGAGAATTTTCCAGCATGCCTGACATCTGAGATTCTTTAGATGTAAATGCAGCTGAATTCATAGAAATTGGCCTCAACAAGGCCCCTATTTCAGGCCTCAATCTAACAGAATAGTATCTCTTATTGAAATAGACACCCAACCTGAGAGGTACTAACTGATGATGAAAAGAAACATACAACTCTGCCTCTATTGTTTGACCTGGACCAAGACAGGGAATCTCTTGCATAGGAATGACTTTTGGTGGTTCTGATGAAACCACAGGTCTGCAATACAATCCATATTTTAGACGTTAGCTCTAGCCCAGATTGAAGAAGACTGCAACACATTCAGAAACTTAGCAGGAAAAAGAACTATATATATGCAACAATATTATGTGGAAACATGGAGATGAGAGTGAGAATGTGTGTATGTGTGTTGAAGGGGGAATCCAGATATTCAAAGGCTTCCATCAAAAAATCCTTGAACTATAGCTTGGAACAAAGTATTTTCCAGTAGATATCAAGGTTAGAAGCTTACTGATCATGTACTTCTATCATTGGTGCTCCAGATTCCGCATGAGACTCTATTGACTCGTCAGCTTTGACAACAATGTTAAAAATTTCATCTGCTGAATGATTATAGAAAAAAAGACGAACACAGACCATCATTGGTGAATAGCATGACTGTTCATTAGAGAATGCATACATGACATTCATACCATCTCCATTTGTGAAATCTAAAAGTGTATACTTCCTTAGCTCTCTATCCACAGTTCCTATTGACAGGTTGGCATAGCCAGATAGTATAGATTCTTTTGCAGATTAAAAAGGGCCAGGAACAGAAAGGTCTGGCCCTAGCCATGACTCCAATGCATCCTGGCGCATCAGCAGTATACTGTCAGAAATTGTAGACGGATCATAGTGATCAATTTCTCTGTCTTTTCCATGCTCACCATCTGATAAAGAGATTAGTGGTTCGAAATGTCTTTTGTCCCCAACTTTGCTCTTTCCTTCTACATCTTTACTCATTTTATCATTTGACTCAGAAGCATTCAACTTCACAAAAGAGTTTCTAGTCAAGCTGCTTGGTGAATATCTTGACCTATCCTTGGACATAATTTCAAGGTCTGAGCCTTCACTAACATTTGATTGATCAGATTTCTCGGTCAGATCCACTTTCAGGGCCCTGCGAACTTCCTTCACTAAAGGATCCATCAGAAGACAAAGATGTATTATCATTTATATCAGTGGAACTATCTTGATCATTGTCCTTATCCTTGCCTTTTAACACAGTAGGTTGCCTAACCTCATTGGTCTGATGGATGTGAATCTGGCACAGACTACCTGGTTTTGGTAAAGATCTATAACCTGGAGTTGTGTGTTGGACAATGTGAGAAAGGGAACCAGGTAAGAAAACTCGAACATTGCTTCCTGGATGCAAGAATGTAGCCAGCTTGGGTGAAAAAAGAATGTGTTTTGCAAGTGCAGGGAACAAGTTTGTCTGAAGCTCTTGCTGTGAAAGAGATGTTTCACCAACAGCATGCGTTATAGAACTGCCTTGAGATTTTTCTGATGCAATACCCTTGGGCCCAGGTAAATCAATTAATTCAAGGTGTTCTCCTTCTTTGGAAGTTTGTGGAGCCTGATTTCCTTCATCCAAACCAACACCAGATAAATAAGGTGCTAAAATATTTTTCAGCATACGTGCTCGATCTCAAACATCATAGCTTAAGTCACATTTTCCCATGTCAAGTACATAGTTTGCCACCAGAAATATAATGTTTCGATCAACAGCCAGGGAATGCAAAACTACCTGCATAAATGGATTTGCTTGATGAGATGAACCATCTATATATTACTTATTTAACATTCTATAGAAACATTACAACCAAGCTGCCAAGTGCATCTGATAGTGTAAACCTGGACTATGGTAGATAAAAATTCAGTGACAAACGATTCACAACAATACATAGGATATACAATCAAAGTTATAAAAATTCAGACGTCTTGATGACTTCTAAAATCACAAATGATTTTCCAAATCATATTTGTCCATCTTTCCAAATCTACCATGAGACCATGTAGATCTTCCAGATGGTATAAAGACATTCATTATATTGGGTTCACAGACAGGTAGATCTTGTTCCAAGGAATGAAAATCAATTTAAAGATAATATTTGTCTTTATGAGACCTTAAATTTGTTCCAACATCCAGATAGAATTTCAAGAGGTTATGGAAAAATTCAGAAAATATTGAAATGGTCAGACCCAATAAGAGAGGTAGCTCTTTTGCCAATCCAGTTGGTGCTGTACAAAGGAACCTCGATTCATAGTGGCAGCCAATTTCATTTCATCTTCCTTAACAAAGGTGACTTGTACTAAAAAATACCATCTCTGAAAGTATAGATTCCAGGTCCCATGAACCACAACATTATGGAATTATTCCTTTATGAACAACAGCTAAAACATACTTTTTCATTCAAGTTTAAACAATCTCAAATATGGAGTTGTTCGTTGTTGCTTAGCAATGGAAAGTTCCATGATAATTATGGTCCAGAAAGAAGATGAAATCAGTATCTTTTAATCAACAAATTTCATCCCATAAAGATGGTAGGGATAGCAAATCCCCACCCCCACCCAACATTGTCTTGGACCCATACAATAATGCAGCTGGAAACAAGAGCTCCAACATTAATTGAGAAATAAAACCAATTGAAGAAAGAGCCCTTCTTCTTTCGTTCTGTTGGATTGGTGTCATCGAACTGATCAGCCCCAAAAGAAGACACGCAGGGCTTGATGCCTCCAGTTCCTAATGCAATAAGGTAAAGCCCAAGGAAAAATACAGCATATTCAAGTGTTGTTGCCTTTGGGCAGAAACTGTCTATGCAGGATGGAGGTTGCAAGGCAGAAACAGAGGCCGAAATTGTCAAGGTTGCCATTCCCTGCAAATATTAAAGTATGGTTATCAACCAGATATTAATCAATTAATAATAGACAAAGTTGCCTACAGGAAATTGGTTCACTGTTCAGGGCAACAAAGTGTTAAGCCATCCACCAGGCTCCATTCTTGTTGGGGATTTGGTATCCCAATCCCCTCAGACCTCAGACCTTGGCCAAATAATTACCTCTCTGGCACCTTAGATAAATAGATATCCCTCACACCTGGCACCTTGGCCAAATATATGTCCACTCCTTGTAACAATAAAAGATAAAAGAAATTGAAAAATAGGATTGAACATGCTTTGAAAACCAGACAAAGTTGAGCGAGATTTAAGCACACAGTAAAGTAAATGCTTTGAAACCAGACAACAGTTGGTAAGGTTTAAGCATACAATAAAGGAAATTGTTGAGAAAACAGCAATTGTCCAGTATCGGCCCCAGTGTGCATCCGCCAAAACTGCCCTGACCAATTGTTTACAGTCTTTGCAGCATTCGCATTCCCCTCATGTAATTTTGTAATCAAATAAGTCACCAAATTTATGTTAATACCATAGTATGCCAGTCGCTCACAGCATTCATTCCCTGCAGTGCATATCAAATCACACTGTTAAGCAATTTCGTAATATTTATGCTGTAGCGATTCGACGGGGCAATATTTTCCTGAATTTCCCCAAATTCAAACACAAACAGGAACCAAATGACCTATATTACTAAAACACAAACAGGACGAGGGTGAGGGAAAACCTAAAACAAATGGGCAAGCTCTCCAATTCCCTGTGTTTTGCCTCACAGACGGCCTTCCATGAATATCCACAGACCCATCCCCAGTGTATTGCCCTTCTTGGCCCTCCTGAAGCATACGTATTTCGACAAAACAAAATAATCCCAACAGGCAGGCTGCAGAAAAAGGTTAAAATCCAGTCTCTTCCTGTATTGGCAATATGAGCCAAACTGTATGTGCTAGTTATACTAATAGAAAAATGAATAAACCTTCTTTTCAGAGGGGAAATTCATCCTTTTCATTAAGAATAAACCTTATTTTATTTAGGGAAGATTGAAGAATTAGCTACCTCTAGTGGCAGGAGAGGGTGAGCATGTTGATTTTCCAGCAAATTCACTTGTGATGACTGTTCTTCGTTCACACCCATCTCAACAACGGATCAGATATGTATTTGTTTGCGCATCAAATAATTTATCGAATATTCATTCTGGATGAATGAATGTACTGAACTGTACATATTAGGATTTCCCCCACGCCAAACCAAGCATGTCCCGGCTTGGAAGGAGCAGAGGGAAAAGAAAACACAACAGCAAGAGAATATTCAACGAAGAGAGTCGCAGAGGTTAGGGAGAGCGGCCGGGCAAGATAGGGCACAGAGCTGTGTAAGGGATGGGAGCCGAAAGTTGTGGACGGTGTAGTGGGGAGTTGGGAGAGTTAGCGTAGGGGGCGTGAGGTATGAGAGGGGACTGTTATGCTGTGGTGAGATGTGAGTGCTGGAGCGATAAGCAGGTGTGGAGGTGTGTGAATGGGTTAACGGACCAGAGACGGACGGACCAGAGAGAGTCGGCCTCGGCCAGCAAAAACTTAGAAAATCGGTGTGCACAAAGCCTAGCCACCTCTCCGAACCAGTGAAAACTGAAAAAATGGGGCGAATGCCATAGAAATCGGGAAAATTGGGGGCGAATGCCATGGAAACCTGGAAAATCGGAGGCGAATTTCATGTTTCCTGTTTTGTGCGCCCTTTTTTTGGTGGGATAATGTTAAATAATTAATTATTTTTAAAAAAAAAATTGGGCTAACTTTATTAAACTATAAAAAATGGGTTTTATATACAAAATTCGCCCTAATGAAATTTAAAATCCCTTAAAATTCGCCTTTGGGCTAAAATTCGCCCCTAAAATTATCTTTGGTCCCCTGACCCACGCCGTCTGTCCCGACGACAGCAAGGCCTACCTCCTCTCACTATTGAGGAAGAACTGAACCTTGGTGAACCCGGGCCTTCTACGTAAGAGCAATCTCCTCTGACTAATCTTGATTATCACATAACCTCGTATCATCCGGAATTTCCGGAGAACCTTTTCACTTAAGGGGTTGTACCTCATTACAATCCTCCACTCATTGATCCATTGGGGCCTGTGATAATTCAGATTCCACCATGCCAAGATATGTCATCGGCAGCACAAACATCCATTTCACCACCGGCATCCACAGGGTCGATGCCAATGGCGACCATCCCAGGTTCGCCACCATCCTCCCCGCCAGTGGTCAGTTCTATGTCATCACTGTGTAACCCCAGTAGTAAACATATACCTAACCCCAACCCTACGGTCATCACAACTGCCAGTAGCTTACCGAACCCTTCGGCATCTACTCCTACCGTGATGGCGTTGGGAACCACGGTAGCTCCTCCCATGAATACGACTACTTTGGTACCTTTCTGCAACCCTTTCGGCTGGAACCCTCTGTTGAGTTCAAACGCCTTGGCCACTATACCAGGGGGCAGTGTTATCAGCACGCAAGTAGCAGGGAACATTGAGCTTCCTCTGCAATCCTCGGGACAAATGGGACAATCTATTGTCAATAATTTTCCCTTAAGTGGTTCAAATATAGGTGTAGGGTCTATGTCGTTGCCAAACTATGACATCCAGGTCACTGCCACCTGACATCGATGTAAACAATGTTTTTGGATTTCCACGTGTTAGGATTGTTGTTTTTTGGAGGGTTTTTGTTTCAATGCTTTATTGGGCTTTGGCCAATGTCCTAATGACCCAATCATCCGATGGAATCTGAGGCTATAGGTGCTAGCCGATGGGGTTTTTTGGCCAGGGGAAATGGCCAAAGGTTGATCTATCTTACCAACCTTCTTCTAATTAGCTCTCCCTCTTGAGCCCGGCTTTTAGGGGTGACTGTCAATCTAGTGAGGGTGCTCCAATCTATTTTCTGTGTACAAAATTTTTTTTGGAAAAAAAAAATTTCAAGTTTTTTGGGTGGAAAATATTTTTTGAAAGTTTTTGTGGGTGCAAATTTTTTTTTTGAAATGTTTTTGGGTGCATGCATGAAATATTTTTGCATAATGTCTCTATGAAGACACGGAGTATTTTTGCAATCTTGCAATCTATGAAAGCCTGAAGTACTTAGTCTGAACTCTTTATGTTTTGTTAGGTATTTGGTCCAAATAGAATTGCATTTTAGGTTTCCAATTTTGCGAACATGGGAAACCAAAGGAATTGCATATCAAGGTACGATCGAAAAAGAAAAGATTTAAAGGATAAAAATGAGAAATTAAAAAAAAAATTGCGAGAGGAAAGGGAAAGATTAAGGCATGAAATAAATGTGGAGGTAGAGCATCGTGGAATAGATGTAGAGGTACATGACAATGACGAGGAAATGAGAAATGTTGAGGAACTTGTCAACGAGAATATAATTGATATCGATGTCACTGGTGAGTCAATTTAGTTTCTTCAATTTGAATTTTGTATTTTTTGTTTAAACGTTGTAGTTCAAAATAGTTTTAAAATTAAAAATATATATACAGGTCAATTTCAAATTAGAAGTTTTAATATTGTTTTTTATGCAGGGACAACATCAAAACCACAAGAAGATTCTACCACAAATGTCCAAGAGAATATTGATATTGATGTCACTGGTGAGTCAATAGTTTCTTCAATTTGAATAAATTGTTTTTTTTTTTTTTTAACATTGTAGTTCAAAATAGTTTTAAAATTAAAAATATGTATACATGTCAATTTCAAATTAGAACTAATAATATTGTTTTTTATGCAGGGACAACATCAGAACCACAAGAAGAAGCAACCACACATCCAATTTCACTGCAATTAATTGGAAGTTCCAAGAACGTTGTATACAACTACAAGTTTCTAGAAAATATGGATGCAACTAAAATTGAAGAATTGGGACCACCATTGGCTAAAAGGACAGTTCGAGATAAAGTAAAATATGTATTGAAACATACTTTTGAAGGTTTATCTATCATAGCACAAGCTCAACTATTACATGGACTTATAAAGCACAAATCTCTCACAAATGTTGTGGAATTATTGGGCATTAAAAGTGAAAAAGAGGTTTTAGCAAATGAAATGGTAACAAATAATGTGACATCGGCGCTTGGCATACTAGCCAAAGGGCGATCTAATGTTGCAAAGAATGCTCGTAGAGCACTTTTAACAGGTGCAGTTGCAAAAGGAACTTCATCAAGTCGGTTGATGTCAACAACTTCAAAATTGATTAAAACATCAAGAAAAAGTTTATGGAGGCATTCAAAATTTAGAACTCAAATAGATGAGAATGATGAAGGAGCATGTTGGGCTAATATCTGCAGGCGTCCATATCATGATAGACTTCCTGATGGTGTGAGGGATAGGTTAAAAGAGTTTTGGGATTTGAACTCTCGTGTGTCGCCAAATGAAAAGGATCAACTGCGACGCCGTATATCTAAGGGAGTTTATGAATCTCATTCCAAACATATAACACAGGTCAGTCAAGTAGAATTATTCGAGAGCTTTATGGAGAGTAATATTGATGTGAAGATTTCTCTTAGCACATTTGTGAAGCTTAAACCATGGTATGTCAGGCCTATCACTGTTCGAGACACATGTTGTTGTCGATACCATGTAGAATTCGAATTATTGTATGAGACATTTGTAAATTTTGGCATAAAATATTGGTCAAATGACCCTCCTCCTTCAAGTGTTCGTGAATTTTTATCAAAGATATTATGTCCACGAGAGAATAATGAATTATTTTATAAAAAGGAATGTGTTGGTGGAAGAAAATGTGACAAATGTTCTCATTTGGCACTCTATGATGAAAAGTATCCCATTGATCCTAATGATCCCAGACTGTCAAATCTCAACCTGAATTGGAAGAGATATGAATATGTTACTTACACCCCTGTTGCAGATTCAAGCACAACATCAAAAAAGATCACTTTACTTGATGAAGAGATTCCAGTGACATCTTTTATGGAGAAGTTCAGGGTGCAAATATACAAATATATTAAGCATTGTCATATAGCACGATGGCGGGATTTACAGTTCAAGCAATCACGTGAGGTGTTCCCAAAAGGAACAATATTATCAGTGGTTGATTTCGCTGAGAATTACACGTTTAGTCCACAAAAGGAGATACAAAGTGAGTATTATCATTCAGACCAAGTATCGATATTTGTGCATATTTTGTATAGACATGCAGAGCTTGTTGTGGATGGTTTTGATAGCGATGAAAATAATCGTGAGGTGATTAAGGAGTACCATTTCTACATCAGTGATGATCGAACACATGACACGTGTTTTGTTCAACATTGTTTTAATGTTATTTATAATGATTTATTGAAACGAAGAGTCACTTTTAAAGAACATTGGGTATGGTCAGATGGTTGTGCTGGTCAATTTAAATCAGCAAGATCGTTCTATTGGTTGTCTCGTCTTCATAGGAAAATCAACATTCGACATACATGGAATTTCTTTGAGACAGGGCATGGAAAAGGAGAGCATGATGGTGCTGGGGCATGCGTAAAACGTGCACTTAGGAGGTATCAATTGAATCACTCTTCTTGACGACTTGCAAATTCTTTAGATGTTGTTAATTGGTGCAAGGGCAATTTAAGTCATGTATCAAACCCAAGGATGGCTCATGTGCACAGGTAAGCATACACATTTAACTAAGAATATATTATACATGTGTAGATATATATATGTGTACATACATATATGTGCACGTATTTTGTTATCAAAAAAATATATAATATTTTTTAAAATTTGACTCATACATATGTGTGTGTTTTTATCAAGCAGGTACTTTTGGAATATTACAATGGGTGATGTTGATAGATCATTGCCATATAATGCCAGTGTAATCCCTAAAACAAGAAGTTTACACTCAATTAGGAGTAGGGACATGACAAATATACATTGCATTGAGAAACGAAAGTGGTCTTGCTTTTGTTATGCATGTATTGATCAGACAGAGTCCATCGATGAATGTGAAAACCAAATTAAGAAATTTGTTCAACCATGGAAACTCGAACAATTGACACCATTGCCCCCATTTGGAAACGTGAGTGACAAGGAAATGGACAATGAAGTGGCTATCATTGACAATGATAATGATCGTGTCTCTGATATGGTTAGAGAAGGTGATGTCTTTGCTGTCATTGCACCAGAAGATAATCAAGAAAAAGTGCATTATTATTTATTACGATGCACTATGTCTAAATCCACGTTGTTGCAAGAGTATAATGATCCATCAAATTATACATACCCAATCGGTTCAATGGTGTTAATGGGACATTTCTTTGAAGAATTAAAGAAATGTAAAGATCATATTATTTTTCAAGATTACCAGCCAGAGGTTATTTATGCCCAATATAGTCACTTGGTCATAGCAACTCGACTGCAGTTGAAGCAAGTGAAGAGTATTAAAAAATAGCGACAATGGAGGTTATCGATAGATGATCATGATGCCATTTTGGAAAATTTGCCACTAGCACATTTCATATGAGTGGAACACATTGTTCAAGATGAACAATGAACTTTGATTCTAAGGTTAGAACATATAATTGCTACAATGCATTGGACTTTATATAGTTTAAGACTATATTGTGGATTGCTTGAACAAATAAATTGACATGTGGATGCTTAGATGTGTGTTGGTACATAATTTATGATGCAGATTCATCAAGGTTTTGATTCAAGATTAGGAAGCCTTTAA
Organism: Pinus albicaulis; assembly: GCA_034641835.2. Classification (NCBI taxonomy): domain Eukaryota; kingdom Viridiplantae; phylum Streptophyta; class Pinopsida; order Pinales; family Pinaceae; genus Pinus; species Pinus albicaulis. The sequence goes on along the minus strand of CM076581.1, from coordinate 1,115,823,539 downwards.
CAAAATCCATCCGGAAATGTTGTTGTGCATGCCATTCATGTGAAGAGGTATTAGTAGATTGCAATCTCTTTGAATGAATACATGTTGTTTTACCTTGCTTTCTTCTAGAGATAATTAATAGCCATGGTGAGATTTCAACCATCACAGCATACAGCCTCTCTCAGCATACAGATCAGGAAGCCTTTAACAAAATCCATCCGGAAATGTTGTTGTGCATGCCATTCATGTGAAGACACCTTAGTAGATTGCAATCTATTTGAATGAATACATGCTGTGCTACCTTGCTTTCTTCTAGAGATAATTAATAGCCATGGTGGGATTTCAACCATCACAGCGTACAGCCTCTCTCAGCATACTGAAGCAGTTCTACTTGTTGAGAAGTTGTGTTGAATGAGCTTCCCATAAGGTGATCACTGATAAGTATAACCTAAACATGGGGAAAAATTAATTAGTTGGACTAAAAGACGTAGACAACTTCCCCCTCATTGTCGTAGATAAGATATCCATGCACAGAATGACCTCAGTATTCTAGTTCGATCTACGAAGATCATATTTAGCCATTTTCCATCTAAACTGTCCATTTAAAGAATTTCGTCATTTTTGTACATCACAAGATGAGTTTCAGCATTTTTGCACATCACAAGATGTTGCTGCTTGTTCTCATATACCGTATATGAACTTCCCACCTGTACCACCTAAGAACTTCTAAATTTCTATGCAATATCTATATCTAGATCAATAGAGGATATCAAGAAGAAATTGCAAGGGTTTATGTTTCTGGCAACCGAGATTGGTTGTGTAGATTATTGCAATAAAATGTTGTTAGAAGCTGCATTGTAACATGGCTCCTGAGGATCTGCCAAATTTGCCTCTTCTAAGAGCTTAGATACGCAGAAATTTCTTGAAGGTAAAACAGTTTCACTTGGAGATAAGTTCTAACTCCTTCATGTCATTTCCTGAATGAAGATCCAAGATGGGAAAAACTTTTCCTGGGCACAGACAATGGCATGTCTCTACTAGCATTTGAGTTTGCTTGATATTCATCGATTTGATTTTTATCTATTGTATAATTTTACAGGGCTACAGAGACTCTGTTGAGATCGTTTTGCTTGTAGAGAAAATAAAATGTCTCGAGTGTGTGTTAACTTTTGTATATTTTTTTCAATTTTGCAATTGTGAACATCCTCCTGAATGTCTGTTGGTGCTGCAGATACAACATCAGAATGTATGTTGGTGCTGCATTGACATCCCTCTCAGTCTGGCTTATTGATATACAAAGATTGGTTCTTGATGAAGAAGATATTCCTCAGCTTGCCAGCATAGTCACTGTGTATGGTTTGCTTAGCTAATTTATTTAATTAAGCTATGGTTTGGAGCTCACTTTCTTTCTTTCTAGTAAAATTCTGTCTTTTCTTTTTATTTTCGTTAGGATACCTGCCATCTTTTAACTAAATTAGATTTTCCTACATCCTATGTATATTCATTTCAGACAAGGTGAATCTGCACAGAAAAAAAGATGCAAGAGGGTTTCCCATTTCAAAGGCAGTGTATTCATTTCTCAAGGACCTACAAGCACCCGTTAGCTATGCTGCATGGAAAAAGGGCCACATTATATGTCATCAGATTCAGTTAAAGCGATGGCTTTCAAAGTCCTTTTTGGATGAAGCTATTGCACTTGACAGTACTATGTATATTCTGATTTCAACCTTTGAAATATCAAATTAAAGTATTTTGATGGAGAAAAAAATGTCTCATTATTTTCCATATCATAACACATGTACCCATTTGTTAGTGACAAGGTGACAGTCGCTGCCAGTGACAACACCCAGTGTGTAACTTTTGGAGATTATATATCCCAAAGCATTAAGAGTGCAATTATATCATGTAAATAATATATTAAAAAGTTTGATAATATTTGGAGGTTCATTGCCAAAGAATAATCCATGGATCCATAACTATAATCCTTCTACTCTATCTACTCAATATAATGTTGCTTGAAGTGTCAATGTCATGATGGTGACCAAAAAACTGTCAATTCTTAGCTTCTTTACTGGTTCAGATTTGAATTTAAAATAAATGTGAAACTAGATCTAAAAGAGTCCTCTCTTTTAGCCAAATCGATTTCAATATCTTGAAAGTTTTGCTAAAATATAACACTACAGTTATGTATTGACAAACTGGAATTTTGCCAAAATTTAAAATAGATGACAAACTGGAATTTGTGATATTGTATCTAGTCCTTAAGGCTCAACAAGATCTGAAAAGACAGTGCTATGTATATTCTCATTTCAACCTTTGAAATATCAAATTAAAGTATTTTGATGGAGAAAAAAATGTCTCATCATTTTCCATATCATAACACATGTACCCATTTGTTAGTGACAAGGTGACAGTCGCTGCCAATGACAACACCCAGTGTGTAACTTTTGGAGATTATATATCCCAAAGCATTAAGAGTGCAATTATACCATGTAAATAATATATTAAAAAGTTTGATAATATTTGGAGGTTCAATGCCAAAGAATAATCTATGGATCCATAACTATAATCCTTCTACTCTATCTACTCAATATAATGTTGCTTGAAGTGTCAATGTCATGATGGTGACCAAAAAACTGTCAATTCTTAGCTTATTTACTGGTTCAGATTTGAATTTAAAATAAATGTGAAACTAGATCTAAAAGAGTCCTATCTTTTAGCCAAATCGATTTCAATATCTTGAAAGTTTTGCTAAAATATAACACTACAGTTATGTATTGACAAACTGGAATTTTGCCAAAATTTAAAATAGATGACAAACTGGAATTTGTATCTAGTCCTTAAGGCTCAGCAAGATCTGAAAAGACAGTGCTATGTATATTCTGATTTCAACCTTTGAAATATCAAATTAAAGTATTTTGATGGAGAAAAAAATGTCTCATCATTTTCCATATCATAACACATGTACCCATTTGTTAGTGACAAGGTGACAGTCGCGCCAGTGACAACACCCAGTGTGTAACTTTTGGAGATTATATATCCCAAAGCATTAAGAGTGCAATTATATCATGTAAATAATATATTAAAAAGTTTGATAATATTTGGAGGTTCATTGCCAAAGAATAATCCATGGATCCATAACTATAATCCTTCTACTCTATCTACTCAATATAATGTTGCTTGAAGTGTCAATGTCATGATGGTGACCAAAAAACTGTCAATTCTTAGCTTCTTTACTGGTTTAGATTTGAATTTAAAATAAATGTGAAACTAGATCTAAAAGAGTCCTCTATTTTAGCCAAATCGATTTCAATATCTTGAAAGTTTTGCTAAAATATAACACTACAGTTATGTATTGACAAACTGGAATTTTGCCAAAATTTAAAATAGATGACAAACTGGAATTTGTGATATTGTATCTAGTCCTTAAGGCTCAGCAAGATCTGAAAAGACAGTGCTATGTATATTCTGATTTCAACCTTTGAAATATCAAATTAAATCTTACTAAAATTTTACATCAGATGGGAAACACCCACTTTTAAAATGTTCTACTTATGAGAACGTTTCATTCAATCTTGTGTGCTAGATGTCAATTGAATTAACATTTTTCAACTGCTTGAACTATATTGTAACCACAACTGTTGTTAAAAAAATGACAAACTTTGTGCAATTACAGTGAATGTGGCATAAATTTGTGAATGTGAAAAACACATTCACTATAATTGTGTCGTGTACCAGAACTCTATTATTAAAATCAAACAAGCAAAGAACTTCCCACCTTGTTGCCATGATGCCTTATTTTATGACCTGTTGGTCCATTTGTAAATCATGTAGGATCAACAACAATACTGCTATGAGTACTGGTTATGACTTAGCTTATTCAATATGGTGAAAGCTCTTGTTATGTTAAGCCCATTATGTTGTTCAATGGTTATCATACTAATGTTTCATGTAATCACAGTGAATAGGATAGAATATGGAAACTACATTACTACTCATAATACTGTGAACATGGCTTAGCTTAGTATATGTAACACCCAAATGTATATTATACAATACACGTGTTTGGTTTCGTGATAGCAGCTTAAACTCCATATACATAGGAATCACGTTTCACTTACAGAACATTGAATACTATAGATACGTAATACATGTGATAAGGAATACTAATGGGTGCTGTAATACCCTTGTTGATAATATGGATACTATGATTACCCTAATAAGCTAATACCAGTAATAGGAGCTTATGATAAGTGATAAGGAGTGGAGTTATACACTTCATTATAAGGACTTGAATATGGTGTATATACCCTTACATAATAGTTATAAAAATACACAGATATCTAATCTTGAACTAAGCTTGAACAAGTATGGATAGAAGTGACCTAATCTAATCACTCGTATTACTCTATACAGGTTATAACAGCATGGTATTACTTCTATCATAGGTAGTGAACATAACACTGTGCTTTATTACCCTATGAGCTTGTATAGTTAAGTCCTATGTTAGATACTGTATATGTTAAATACAAGATACTTCATGATGTTAGAGTCAATGGTTATACTTATTCTATCCTTGTCATTACTCTAACCCCATTGATTATGCAAACTACATGAGTCCCAATATGTGTGAGATTGAACCTTTACTTGATATGACTCACGAGCTTAGTTCAATTCACCTTGTAATAAGGAGCAGTATGTTACTAATATGAATCATAGCCATTGATTTACCAGTACTTGTAACAGTGTGAATGACCATATCTGATCAGTAAGCGTTGTTAAGCTCTTATACCATACTTATAGGCTTCATTCCACTTAAGTTGTGTTGATAATGGGAATAGAGCCAACCGTGTAAACAATGGAGATAATAACACATTCCATATAGCTCAACAAGCAGCTTATAGTGAAGTTCATCATGTATGTTGAAACAATGGAGAGCTAGCTTATCCTATGTGTGTAAACAAAGAATAGTTACGTTCTTCCTATAATACGCAGTGTAAACAAGGAAGATCAGTAATATCATATTAGTTGGAATAGCTCTAAGAAGCACGTAATTAGCCTAATAAATACAGTAAATAATACTAGTTTCTACATAGCTGTTTCCGTAATCAATCATTCACATGTATAACTATGGTTGTGTTTATGTCAAAGCTTCAAACCTGCATTACTGTAACTCCGTGTATTCACACAAGTAAATTAGCTTAACTATTCCATATCCTTTATAGCTTGATGTTGACTACCTCTTCATGCTTACGTACCACAGTACATTGATCACAAATTTGACATGAGTAAGATAACCTATAACAACTACATGTTCTACTCGATTTGGTGTGGGATTTTGCTCTACGAGCCTCAAAGTCTCATCTCATCATCTAGTGCTCATCTTGAATATAATTTAATGCTGAGGACTAAGGAAATTGGACTTTTCTCCATCTTGAATTTGGCTACTACTATTCCAGCCTTCTGTACATTTCTAGTTGCTTCCATTCCTTATTGTTGCCATTTTAAGGATAAAGCATTTGGTGACAATAAAACAACGACACCGGTTTTATAGCTAACCAATTAACTCAAACCAAACAAAACAGTACGTTTTGACCCTAAAAAGGTAACAGGGAGAGAATGGTAGATATCATGTTCATTTGCTTCTGGATATCTGTGTACATGAACTTTACAGCCATGTGGAGGTAGCTCAATTCGACTGTCGAGCCGACATAGGCTGCATCTCATGATATGCTATAAAACATATTTTAGGTTGTGGAAAAAAACAGTACTTCAATAATACTTTTTAGGGGGAGGAGAGAGTGTTAGGTGTACTTATTTTTTATCTTGTGGAATATGGTAAATGTTTGCACCATGCATCAGGTTAATGATTGGTTTATTTTATTTTTATATTATTTTTTAAATATTATAGTTTTTTTTATTTTATTTAATAAGATGGGAGGACAATGCATCCAATAAAATAAGTATTTTTATTCACTTAGTCAAATGGAAGGCAAAAAGATCAATGCCTTATTTTATGACCTGTTGGTCCATTTGTAAATCATGTAGGATCAACAACAATACTGCTATGGCTGAAGTCTTTTCTTGAATTGACCACAAGGTGGATTTTGGTTCCATTTTGTCAAATATGATTTGCAATCCCCAGTGGATGGAACTAATTGATGATGGAATTGATGATGATTGATTAAAGTGTTTGAAATGCACATGGTGGGTAACACCTTTCTAGTATATGAAGGACAATGTAAGCCTTAGACAATCTCATCTCCAAAGCTAGAGACATAAAATGAACACCTAGTTAGGTATAGGAAGATACCCCTTATACTATTGTCACCTTTATAACAGTGACCAAGGCTGTAACAGAATATCCTCAAAATGTGAAGATTCTGGTTCATGTTGCTTCAATAAATTGAGACTGATGTCTGTTTGAACTTTGCACCAATATAAATATTTGGTTATGTTGTGGGAAACACAAGTACATGGTTGGTACCATCACCAAAAACACCGTGAAATGTGGAAACACATATGATATGGCCTGGAAACATGTTCCCTAATTTGGAAAGTTGTTTCTTATTTTGGAAATGTGAGATGAAATGCCATGTTATGATAGTGTTTTTCAATACGCTTATCATGCACTTCAGAATTTTCTTTGGATTTTATTGGGTGGACCCAATTTTCGGTGAACATCCATGCATTAGCACCACTACAACAAAGCACATTGCCTTCAAATATTGGCACAAATTTGTAAAGGAATTATACTCAATTTCAACACAGTAGAAAATGTATAATAAACAAGAAAAAAAACATATATTTTAGTCACCTTATGTGCGATACTGAACAGTTGTCATAAATATAAATGGATAATAATAAATATTAATATGAGGTTCATCACTACACAGATTTTTCAATCTGAATAAAAGAAATCCATATTGTACTGCCGAAACTCGATTTCCAAAATATATCAAATATTTTCAGTCTTGGTTTCTGCCAATTTTCTAGCAGTACAGATTACAGAGATAGCAAGGCTACGCAATATAGCCAATTTTAAATCTCACTAATTTGTTCACTAAACCTTCATTTGTACAAATTTGGGAACCTTCAATAAATCTTTCCAGCTGTATCATATTGTCAGCTGCCAAGCCTGATCACATTTAACTCTGTTTACAATTTCTTAAGCTTCTCCTTAATAACACTTTCTCCTTTAGCAACATCCTATACAGGGGAAGAACAAGTCACCATTGACATAGTGAGTTGTGTCAAATTCAGCATGCAAATTTAAATAAGAGTTGTGTCAAATTCAGCATGCATCGGTCAAGTTAATGTTGAATAGTCATGTACCTCACGTTTAAACCATTTTCTTTGTTGCATCCTTGATTTATGCTAATGAAAGGTCCAATGGTCAACCTGACTTCTTGTAGTGATTCTTGTCACAAGGGAGGTCTGGTCTTCAGATACCTACAAAAATTCTTCCTTTAATGATGCTCGCCACTTGCTATTCAAAGTAAAAAATTGATTCTTCTAGAAACTGAACAAGGATCGATAAGCACGATGCTAAGAAGATCAAATTGTGACTGTATATATGAATGCTGACACTATTGAAGGAAAGTGATTGTGAAGAAAATCAATACGACCCAAAATGATCAAGATCATTGATATTTTAGATGGAGGATATTGCAGCTACCCCACTGCAACACCATTCTCGAATAGGATTCCTGACACCATATATAGGGGAATATTATTGTTTTGTATACAATGCAAAACTGAATGAATATAGACAATATGAATAGAGCAGAGAAGCCATATTTGAACTGATGGATGCACTTCCATATATTCATGTACTATACCATAATTCATATACAAATGATGAAATTGAGGTCAAGCTTATACTATTGTAATAAAAATACCATATTGCAGCTGTTGCACAGTTAAATCCATACACAAATTTGAGAGTATATAGGAATGGGTTATACCCATTATTGCCAATATGGGAAACTCTACTAATGTAGAGTAATATGAGAAACACATATATGACTGAAGCAAGACAAAATGTCATAATGCAAAAAATCATTCTAAAGCATATGCCATATGACATTATAGGCAAATCATACCAAGACCATAGCTATTTCACGAACATCCAATTATTTCAGAGGTGCACTATCAAGAGTGAAGATCTGAGAGACTTCCTTGAAAAGTAAGCTTTTTTAACCCTGCTTCAAATCACTGTGAGTTTATGACCAACTATACTTCCCCTTATTTTGTTCAACTAGAAATTCAAAGCATGGCTGGAAGGACTTTAAATATTGTTCAATGTTAAATATTGTGAATTTCAAAATAAAACAATGACACTACACACTATTTTATCAATACGATTACCTGGCTTCCACTATTACATTGACTGTATTATGTTCTTGTGTACTCAGTTGTCCATTATCACTGTCAACACTTATTGTTACCTACATAAAATTATCAGCCATATTATGACCATGTGCAAAAAGCTTGTGCCCAAGAGGATTTGAAGATTCTACATTTTGTTATCATCCAAAAAAGAACAAACTGTGCAGCATCAAGGAAGGCTGTGATCATGATTAAGGAAGACCACACTCAATGCACAAACACCATAAACAACCATGCTCAATATATATATTATAAATAGTGCATAAATCTTGTACCGAAGAGGATTTGAAGATTCCTAGTTTGTATAGATCTAAACAAAGATGAAAATGTAAAACTTTACACAACAACGAAGGCCATAATGATAATTCACAGAAGTTTATGTTTAGAACCAAAACAATACTAGTGACCATAAAAATATAGTGCCTAACAGTTCTTGAGCAAATAACCACGTTTAGATAAAGGCAGATTGGCCATTTTAAAATTTTAAACTTGCATGGAAATTATGACTTTACAAAATTCAGGATCATGGGTAATACAACTTACCTGTCCACTCATTGCTCTTTGTGAAGTCAATCCCTACAATCAATTTGGAATATTCGAGGCCAGCTTGTGCGAGAGCTTGAACGCAAGAATAGGACTATTGTGGAAGCTGCCCGTGCCATGCTATGTGACCAGGGTCTACCGAAGTTTCTGTGGGGAGAAGCTGCAAAGGCAGCTTTCAATGAAGTCACAAGGGGGCAGCTTATAAGCACTCATAATGCTTCTGCCCCACCGTTGTGATTATTGAGCTGGTTCGCCTCTCATTTATCTGTGCCCCGTATGCATCCTACCCATTGAGTTCAGGGCTCATGGGAAGAACCTCTCATTTGGCCAATGAGGTGGGAAAAGCTAGAGACTAGTAGCAAATATTGATGGACGCATCAGAGATTGTTGTACTCTCTATCTAGGATGGCACGGTCCAACCACTTGATCTGGGATCAAGTTTAGTTAGGTCTGGGACCTCTGCCCGACTTCGGGTCAGATGAACCAACTTCGGGTTGGTTGGAGACTCTTTGTGAGTCTGATAGAGGTTTCGAACCTCTGGGCTGAATATGTCAGCTGATTGGAGGATTGTTGTAACACATTCTGGGTTGGTTGATCAAGAAGACTTTGCTGGTTGAAGCATCCTGTTGACCGCCGTAACGCACCATCACATTTTTCTGTTTCTGGTTTGTCTTCTATAAGATCCACTTATATGTTCTATCCGTGACAGAATGCCCGTAAATGTCCGTGTAGAAAACTGGTGACAGACAAGCGAGCCTCGCAAAAGAGTCATGGTGGCATAAAAATTGCAGAGCAGCGGAGGGCTGAGCCTGGGCAGAGCCAAAGCAAGGAAGAAAATGAGTTTAGGCGTGATGGTAAGGGTTTTTGGCAAGAGTCCGTTCCCGCCAGGCTCACCTACTACCTTAATTGCCAAGGACGGACCCAACGAAGGAGAATGACAGGTGGACATGGGACAGCTAGTATGGAGTAAACCAAGAACGAGTGTAAAAAATGGTGCAAACAGATGTCAAAGAGATAAAAAACAGGTCTCATTTTTTTAAACCAGGAACAGGTGTCCTGTTCACATAAAAAGTGTTGACGATCAAAAGAGTGATCTCTTTCATAAGAGAAGGCCTATCGGCCTAATTATATGGATGATATATAAAAAATTAAAATAGGATGTCTTAGGTATCAATGGGAATGGGATGGAAATCCTTGGCACTCAAAGAACACATTAAAATATCAGAAATTCTAGTGAATGTGGTAGTCATTAATTTTTATTAATAGGACAAAATATCCATGGACATTATTCAAATGAATTCAATAGCACACAAGAATACATATTGGAAAATCTTCACATGAATCCCTATGGTTCATATGTAAACTATAAAGATTGGATAACCTTGAATTTAGAGCAAGACACTCCTTAATACTAAATAGGTTGGTAATAAATTTCCAAAGCATCTAAAAGTAAATACCTTACTCAATCTTGATGATAAACCAATGCGGGAAATATAAAAATAGCAATTATTTGAAATCAGTCACTGCCTTGCATTGTATTCAAATATAATCAAAGAAACAATGTTGACTATAAACCTTGAACATTGATCTTGATAACTGAATAAAGTTATCCATAACTTCATAGACAATTGGGAAAAAGTTCTGATTGAATAAGAAAAGATACAAAAACTAGGATACAAATTCTACAAAAAAGGCAGGTGAATCTCCTCGTACACTCTCAGATATTTTTTGAATGACATAGCTCAGAAGAAAGGGTAAGAGGTTACCATGGTTTAATGTAGAGTCTCGGACCCAGAGACTACAGGATCTCCTTGAGGCTCAGACTGCATCATGTCAATATCCTCTGTACCCTGAAAAGTAGAAACCAAAGTTAACAGTCAAGTTTACGAAAATAAATATAATAAACACTATAAATATGCTTAACGAAAAGTATCAATACCTGTGTCATGACTGGCACCTGAGAAGGAATAATCTCTTCAGGAAGCCCTTCATGTGTAGCACTAACCTGAAAATTCCATAATGTTAAGAAAAATACCAATAAATTTGTGACATAAATTCAATTTCAATTTGACATACAAAAATATAGATAGATAGTAATGAGTAATGGCTGTGGCACCTGTACATGATCGTCTCCACGATCTACAGAATGAGCACGAGGGGAAAGGAAATGTTGTTCTAGGAATGCTGTAAACTGCATAAGTTAAATAAATATATTGGCGTCAGTTTTTTGAGACTAAATGTATATATACACCAAAAAAACATGTTAGATCAAAACCTGTTTGTACATACCTCGCCCATGGCGTGCATTTGTCTTGTCCTGGATTGCTCATAGTGGTCTCTACATAAGGCTGCATACTTAATAAGCTCATCTCGCTCCATCTCCCTCAACACCTCATCTGGGACACTCACAAATGAACGCTCTCCTGCACTAGATGAAGGTTGGCTCGTCCCTAAGCCGACTTCCACCCCTCCTAAAGCAGCTGCAATATGTTCTTGTATCTTATCCCTCATTTTTGATGCAGCACTGGAGATAAGGGCTAACTCCTCTGGAAGTGTAACCACCCTAGGTGGTCGAGGTACTAAACGAGGTGTTGGAGGCCTAAACCCAACATCTCGCATAGCATCAGGTCGTTCATATGTACGACCTTTTCCAGCTCCATAGAATTTGGACCCAGTATCTGTATAGTTAGGGTCCATGTGCTCTCGGAACTGAGAAAACAACATTCTAACAAAATATTGTGGCACCTCATCATTATTTGGGAACTTCCCGTATGCATACAGGAACTTCTCATAAATATGGGGTGCAATATCAGGATCATTGAATCTTGCAATCTTCAGACGTTTTTTGTCTTCAGGCCGCAAGTCAAATAGTGACAAGGCCATTTCCTTAGGTACCTTAATTTTGACTTCATTGTAGGAGTGGATACCAATCACTGATGCTCTCCTCCTACGCATCATGTCAAAAAAAACTTGGGTTGATGGTCCAACCCCACGATAAGTCTCTATCAAACTCTCCAAATTGCGCAAAACAATTTGAAGACAATTTCGACTAGAGGCAGAGAGATCGCAACTTTGCAATTCATTGCGCAATCTTGTGGAATTCTCCCTCATCCCATCAACAGTAAGTAAGGAGATGGTATCTTCCCAAGGCATCTGCTCAGGAATATCACCAGGATGGGTGTAAAGGGGATCATAGCTCGGATTTCGAGCAAACTCATGAACCCTACGACCTCTACCCCTGGGAGGGCGACCACCACCACCTGTAACAAGTTAAATTATTGCACGTATTAAAAATTAAATAATTTATAAGAAAAATTTGTATTTAAAAAACTTGTTTGGTAATTTGAAAATACCTCTTGGAAAAAGTATCTCTTCCTCTTCGTTCATACTATGCTCCCCTGACGAGGAACGAACGTGTGTATGACCCACTGTACAAAACATTAAATTGTTAGAATTTGGGCACATGAGTACCACAATAAATTTGAAATAAAAAATACATCAAACAATAAATTTTCATTTAGATTTTACCTGGAGAAGTCTCCCATTGTGGGGTGAATCCCACAGGCTGAGACATTGTTCTCCTTTGCCCCTCACCAGCAATAAAGCCAAGCCCAGCTCCAACATTTGCACCTATGGAGCATAATGTTTACACATTAAACACGTCATTTGGAAAAAAAATTCACTTGTTCAACATTGAATATAACGTAATATTGAACATTTTAACTAGGAATTGATCTAATGTGTACCTATGTCGTGTATAAGACCCTCGTTCATACCATGGTCCCCTGGCGAGTAATGAATGTGTCTATGACCCACTATAAGATTGAAATTAAACATACATCAAACAATAAATTTATATTTAGATTTTACCTGGAAAAGTATCCAATTGTGGGATGAATACCTTTTGCTAGACATTATTCCTGCTGCACTCTTTACCAGCATGGCAAATGAGACATGTCCATGGCGCCTCTTGTTCCAGGCTACCTGACTCGGCAGGCAGTCGTGTTTGTCTTTGTCCACCCTGTATCAAAGTTAAAAAAAACCACATTAATCAATTTTCACAACAGTGACAATAAACCACAGCAATAAAATTTGAAATGAAAAATACATCAACAATAAATAAATTTTCATTTAGATTTTACCTGGAGAAGTCTCCCATTGTGGGGTGAATCCCACAGGCTGAGACATTGTTCTCCTTTGCCCCTCACCAGCAATAAAGCCAAGCCCAGCTCCAACATTTGCACCTATGGAGCATAATGTTTTCACATTAAACACGTCATTTGGAAAAAAATTTCACTTGTTCAACATTGAATATAACGTAATATTGAACATTTTAACTAGGAATTGATCTAATGTGTACCTATGTCGTGTATAAGACCCTCGTTCATACCATGGTCCCCTGGCGAGTAATGAATGTGTCTATGACCCACTATAAGTTTGAAATTAAACATACATCAAACAATAAATTTAGATTTAGATTTTACCTGGAAAAGTATCCAATTGTGGGATGAATACCACAGGCTGAGACATTGTTCTCCTTTGCCCCTCACCAGCAACAGGGCGAATGGGAACATGTCCTTGGGGCGCCTCTTGTTCGGTTCCTTGACTCGGTGAACGAGTCGAAGTTGTGCGTCCACCTGTGCAGGACAAAAAAATTCACATTAATCAATTTTTCACAATGAACAATAAATATAACCTACTTGAAAACATGACATAACTAAACAACCAATGTACCTGATAATCCTCCTCTCATGGAGACGTCTCTGTAGGGCTCCCCTGATGCCATGGAGGGGTCTCTGTAGGGCTCACCTGCCCCTCATAAACAAATTAAAAAACAAATTATCAATCGACAGTTAAATGTCATCAACCAATGGATAACAAGTACTATACAGGTACTATGTGTGAACGCATAAGCATGTTGAAAAGTATATCTAGATCGGTCTTCATGTTGACTATGTAATTATATTCTTATGTAAAGAAGAATTCAAAGTAATATTATCTAAAGACTAGGAACCAAGCTGCTCCTAGGACTGGTACAGAAGAGTGCAAAAAAGAAGGCTTTATCATCATTACAACCAAGATCTAATCCTTACCCTTGAAAAAGATCATTCAAAGAGAAATCACCAACACATCTTTTCTCCACCATCGAAGAAATCAAGTGAAGACTTTATCTTCACTTATCAATTAAATATTTTCATTCTATAATCAATTTTTTTTTAAATGACTTTGTTTTGGCAGGGAGATCTATAAGCTGGTTGGGTTACCAAGATTCCTTAGGATATCGCGCGATTTCTTTTATAAAGTGCGGTTTTTCTTTCTTATTTTGTCATCCATTTCGTTTGTGTTTCATTTGTGAAGTGAGAAGGAGAGCTAGTGTGAGCAAGGAGCAAGTGCTCAAGCAAGGAGCAAGTGTGTTTATAATGGCAACATATGTTGGTCCAATGGACAAGATTTTCCAAAAAGAGAAAGGGGTTTATAATGCATGAATTACTATGAAGCCTCTCTATTGAAGAATCTCTTAAGTGAGTTTTTTGTAGACTCTGTCATTATAGAAGAAGATTTAGAGAATCCAATATGTTTACATAACTTTCCATATGGTACAACAAATGGAATACTTGTTTTAAGATATGATTGAGCGGTCATATCTCATGATAAGAAAATGGACACTATGCACCCTGAAAAGACCAGTTTAGGCTATCGTCTTCCCATTATGGATGAGTGAGAACAAACATACAGGATTATCAAGTCTCTATTGTAAACCAGAATGTTTATGTTGCTGAATGGAGCAATGAGGATCCCATTGATCCACTTTTTATTTTCAAGAATCAGATTCCAAATATTCCCTACATGAAGGGATCCTTGGTTGAATATATAGTTATGGGAGCTCATGGGGGCTTCAGGTAATTATTGAGCTATTAGCAACCATAGGATGAGTGGTTAACATTCCCCTAGTGGTGCGTTGTGTATAGGGTGAGTGGTTCACATTCCCCTGGATACCACATGGTGGTGGACAAATGTGTAGGTTGAGTGGTTCACCCTCCCCTAATGTTGATGGAATATGCATATGATGAGCAGTTCACCTTCTCCTATGGCATATGAGCAGGATGAGTGGTTGAACTTCTCCTATAGGAACCCGAGTAAGAGATTTATATAGGCATCTATTGCCATGTCAATGGGACATGGTTCATCCTTTCCCACATCTAGGATGCTCATTCCCTATGATTTATGGTTTACATGTTGGTGGGATGTGGTTCGTCCATTCCCTATGCATAGGATTCTTTCTACTATTTTTGATTTGCATGCGTGCAGGACATGGTTCATCCTTTCCGTGTTTTCAGTGCTTTGAATGTGGGTAGGAGGTCATTCATCCTTTCCCTACATATGGTTATGATGTGCGTTTGTAGGATGTGGTTCATCCTTTCCCTCCATGTGATTTTGATGTGTGTTTGTAGGATTTGGTTCATTCTTTCCCTACATGTGATTATGAGTAGTATGTGAGATATTCTTTCCCTACTGGTGTTTTTGCATCACCATACCCATGTAGTCCGGGACTCATGGGAAGTACCTCTGATCTGGCCATTGAGTTGGGAAATAAGGATAGAGACCATAGCACTATCGATGGACGCATCGTGTATTGTCATACTCTCTATGCTAGGATGAATGGTGTTCAAAAAATTGATATGGGATCAAGTTTGGTTGAGGTTTTACCTATGGACTGACTTTTGGTCAGTGGAGAGTGGCGAGGTCTCATGACTCACTCTCGATCCATTATTCTTCATTATTTCGTAAGTGTTTTGCAGAGAAAAGAAGAGTAGAGCAGATAAGAGAAGATATACATGGTTCATGGTTCGTGATCACAAATAGTAGGATGGCATGATGATCTATGGAAGCAGATGGATTGGAAGGTGGAATTCTCCTTGGTTGAGAGGCAGTGTTAAAATTTGAAACTAGGTCCAAATTCCACTTTGGTTTACTCAGTTGATCATGATAATCATTCCATTGGATCCCTCTTTTCTAGAGGACAAAAATAGATCTAAATATCGTCAAATTTGGTCAAGGAAAATATTTGTTTATTCAAAAATAAATTCTATAATGTATGATTTAGTTTAGGGGGGGAAATTGAAAATTTAAATTTCAAATTTGCCTCCAAAATTTAAGGTCGGCCTTCCCTCCATCTTGTTTATAGAAAGAGGAGCCTTCATCCTCATTTTAAGTATCATATTCTTCTCTCTAAAATAGTTGCAGATCAAAGGAGCTTTTGAGCAAAGGTGATGAGTGAAATTTTGGGATCGGTTCAGTTTCCTTCATGAGTTGTGGTCCATAGGTAGAGGGCAGAAATCAGTTTGGGCTTATCTATTCACTTATCTTCATCACAGGACCAAGTTTGAGCTGAAAGAAGTCACACATATTGAGGGTGAATTTGGTGACAACATGGGATGGTTGTGGAGGTATCATTCTCCTTGAAGTTATCTGCATTATTTTGGGTCTCGTCCAACAATGTTGTAGGCCTTAAGAACCTTTTCCTCGAGGCCAAGAACCTACAACAAGAAATCCGCAATCAGAGTTACTTTATCATAAGGATGTGTAACAGGTTTTTAAGCCTAGGAGAAGGCTTAAGGGCTACATCATTTGAAAGGACTAAGTAATATACAGAGAACATAATGGGAGGGCGGATAGGCTTTCTAAGTTGGGACTGGTGCATGCTTTTGGCTTTATAACTGTCACCCGCTTCTCTGATAACATGGAAAGGGATTCATTTAGAATCTCGTTGTAGGATCTCTCTGCGGGGCTGTTGTACATTCTCATTGGACAGCATGTTGCATACAGATGATTGACTTTCCTGTTGTGCACTTTTGGCTCTATTTCCTCCTGGAACAGAGTCTGGGAGTGTTTTTTTTTATATGTACGCTTTTACAGATGAACTTCTCCACGCGCCGGACTTTTGCTGCTGGGTCTTTTTGCTGTTACGTGGGGCATATATATCCTCTAGAGGCTCTTATCACCGGACTGGTGGTGTATCGGCATGATTTATTAGGGACATATACTAGTCCTGGAATTTGGGCACTCTGCTGTTTTTTGGGTATCATTGGACAAATGTTTCTACATTTTCATTGTTTTCACTGCTCCTTTCGAAGCTTTTTCTCTCTGCTTATTGATGTTTGGGCATACCTGGACGCATCACTGCTCTGTATTTCAGACGGATCATATGGTTATATCTAGTACTATTTCCCTGTATGTGATGCGGGAACTAGATCATTATGTAATGTTGTATGGATAATTATGTAAACAGCGTTTTTTCTCGTTGTGAAAAAAATACATCATTTGAAAGGACTAAGTAATCTGCATTTTATTAAAAGGACTAAGTAATCTACATTTTATTAAAGGGATAAAAGGTAGTGAATGAGGTAGGAGCTGACTGAGGGAATGGGAGCATTATCGGGACCTGCTGCGGAGAGCGGGTTTCTGCTATGCAAGGGGCGGTGACTATATCACCTGGAACGGGCCGATGAAGCATAATATGATTGTGGTCAAGGAGGCTTATCGCTTCATCATTTCACATACACGTCAGATCAACGCGTCCAAGGTTTTCTACCCATATTGGCATAGAAACATCCCCACAAAGATAACTATGTTTGGTTGGTTGATCTGGAGAGGCAAGGTACTTACATGGGAAAATCTAATGAAGAGGGGATATATGGGTCCGAGCGCCTGTGCTCTCTGTCGTGTTGAAGTGGAATCATCCACACACCTGTTCTTCACTTGCTCTGTTACCACAAGATTATGGAGGTTGTTCAGTGATCATTTGATGGATCCGGCATGGAGACCCTCAGACTTTATGACTGTTGCACGGGAATGGGATCTGCTAAATAGCAAGTATCGATCGCTGCCTTTCTATCTTACATGGGAGATTTGGCTTGCTCGGAATCGTATCATTTTTGAGGGCCGACCCTTTCATCTGCAACAGATTTACACAGTGATTATGGAATGGATGGATGATCCTCCGCTGCCCACATCATATCAGATCGACTGTTCAGTGCGCATTAGACCCCATCAGATCAGTTTGCCTGCTATATATTTCGATGGGGCATCAGATGAGGGCATGATTGGATGCGGTGTCTGGATCAAAGTATCTGGCACGGAGCGATACAATATCTTCTGGAATGGGGGCCCTGGCACCAACAACAAGGCGGAGATCATGGCATTGTGGGGTGGCCTCCTGTTCGCTTATGATATGCAACTACAGGGAGTCAGCATATACGGGGATTCTCAACTCATAATTAACTGGGTCACAAACAGCTACCATATGATGACTCCGCATCTCCAAGGGTGGATTGACAGAACACAGAGTTTATGGAAAAACTGGGCTGTCCATCCATAAATCATATATATCGTGAAGGCAATACGAGGGCAGACAAGTTATCAAAAAAGGGCCTTGAAGCAGATTTTGGCATCATGATGGTTTCTCATTATCTGGATGGACGACAGACAGAGGCTTTCTCCTTTCCCATTCCATAATACAGGGTTTTTTACTTTTTATATTTCTATAAGCATTATAGTTTTTGACGGATAGGGAGGGTCCCCTTTTTTGGTACACAGTTCTGGCAGCAGTTTGGTGGCACCATACTCATTAACAGTGCATTCTTCTCATCATCTACGACAACAAAACAGGGCAGATATATCTCAAGCGAGCCGGTCTACGGAAAACGAGCGGGATAGGAAGGCTACAGGTACTGTGGTGTGATCATTGGGGCATATGATGCTTTGATATATATTTTTCGGCTGTCAGATATATCATAAATCCTTTTGGGCAGTTTGGGATGCTGAAGACGACACAGTTTCATTTGGTTACATGCTGACCGGCCTATTGCACTAATTGCATCATCATATTTCTATGCGGTATATCCAGATCATGGTGGGCGGTTCCACATCTTTTGCTTATTATACATAGTCTGTATGGTTGATTATATATTGTTATATCTGTCAACAGAATGATGGATGGCCGTAGTCATGAGGCTCATTTTCTCTGTAAATGAGTTTTTTGTATGGGACCATTAATCTGTGGTAATCTCGCTGTATTTCTAACACGGCTGAGATCAATATGCTCATGTACTGTTTATAAACTAATATAATCAGCGTTTATGATTCCTCTAAATGGTCTAAAAATTTTGCTACAGATTATTTCATTGCTAAATTGGGTTGGTGAGAAATTATTTTTGATGAAATTGGTGAGAAATTTACCTGGATCCCGGCGACAAAGAAAATAGGTCTTCAACACAACAGCTACAGTCCTTGAATTCGACAGCTGGAGTCCAAGAATTCCCGAAAAGGACAGCTACAGTGCAAAAACTCCAGGTGCGGTTGGAGAATTTCGCGAAAACGACAGGTTCGGTTGGAGAATTTTGCAGCAGTTGCAAAAGATTCGCGAAAACGACAGGGAGAATGCCGCGCGCATGGTTTATAAAAACAAAACTCTCGGACGAGAGTTTTTAAAAACTCTCGGACGAGAGTTTATAACAAAATATTTTAAAATTTTATATGGTTCAAGGGTTTTCGAATAGTTTATTTTTATATAATCACTTATTGTTATATAACTACATGATTATATAATTTGTTTTTTTAATTAATTAATAGGTTTAATTTATTTATTTTTTAATTTAATTTAAATTTAATATTTTTAAGATTATGGGTTTTTGAGTTATTTTAGACTTTAAGTTAATGTTTAGGTTACTATAAAGCTTTGAAATATAATAAATAAATAATGTGGTTTTTAATTTTTTTTTAAGTTTTTAATAGTTTAATAAATTTAAAAATTAATTTAAAAAATTTTATTTCAATTTATTTACCAATAGAATTAATATAAAATTATAAGTATTTGTTATAATATATAATTTTTCTAAATAGTTAAAAAATTTATGCTAGTTTGAATTACTTTTTAGTGGTAATCAAGTGAAACGAAATTATTTCAAGGCTAAAAATAACCTAATGAAATTATTATAACATTTACAGCAATAGGTTGTGGGATAGATTGTTGTGGAAAATTTTAAGATTTACTAGGTTAAAAATAACTTACTAGATAAATTTCTAACAATACCTATCATGCCTAACAATACCAATGTAGACAATCAAGTTAACTCTAACAAAATAGACATATTTACTCTTTGTTGAAATAGAGGTGTAACTACTGCAATAATCCATTATGGCTAACACTCTCTTTAGGTTGGCGATGGCCATGGAAGTTTCAGGAAGGGCCTATAAAACACATTTACTCTTTGTTGAAATAAAGGTGTAACCCATCATGGCTATGGCAGTTTGAGTAAGGGGGCTTTGGTCCCCAAGGTTCTAGATTTAGGTAGTGAATAATGTAATCACATATTAGATGTAATATATAAATATATTTAAAAAAAATCATGACTAACAATTCTAAGGTGAGGGAAGAGGAAAGTTAACTATAATAAATATATTTTGTAGTTGTGGTTGGTCACATGTATATCATTGAAGTGGATTCTATCTTATTTTAAATTTAAAGTTTTATATCTAACCAGGTTACATTTTTTTTTTTTAAATTATGGAGAAGAGATCAAATCTTTTTACCTGTAAACCCCTCGTCTTATTTTATACTCTAAAACTCCAGAGGTTTTATCCATCTCTTCCCTTGATAGATACAAAGTTATGATGAATCTTGATTCGCTTATTTTAATATATTGTTGTATGCATATGTTGCATTTGAGGAGTAAAATTTATTGAATTTTATTGGTTCATTATAATGGTTTATGTATAGATAAAATTTGAGAAACATAATTTATTTATCTATTATTAGATGATCTGATGATGATCATGATAAGTTCACTTTCTATTAGTATGACATTTTTTTTTAAAATCTTAATGTCCAAAATTAGTAAGAGAAACGCTAAAGTTTTGTTATTTGAAATTGTGATATGTAATGAGAGAATTAAAAATAAAATTGAACAAAATTTAAAATAATGATTAATGATTTTATTTAGAATATGTCAAATTTATTGTATAGTATTTTATAATTTCATAAAATGAGATTATGTTCTGCATAGTTTATATCCTAAAAATTCAATAACCTTCTTAGAGCAATAGAGAAATGTGTGTTTTGCAATGCATACAACTTATGGAATATCATGAAAACTTTTAAGCCATTTATAAAGAAACATTCTTGGTGGATACTCTTATCATACAAGTATTTAGGTAGAATGCTCATACAAACTAGGTAATGTCTTAAATTCCATGTGTGGTAGTTTGAAACCGCATCCATGGACCTCAAATCCTCAAATCATTATTTAGGGCCTTCTCCCCTTCTATGTGATTTATTCATATGATTTTTGAGGTTCTACTTATGATTCTAGATTTTATCCATGTGAAACATCTTTTACAATTCTTTTACCTGGATATATATACTACTTTATCCACTAAGATAATTCTAGGGAAGGAAATTTATAGAAGGAAGAACCTTCCACTAAGCCTTCTCACAATAATTATGTTCATACTAATACATAGACCTTATTTACTAATGATGGAATTCATACATAACAATTCCTAGTCTTCTATATGCTTTAGGGGTTAGGTATCTTAAGGACTTTAACATTTTTAAAGAGACAAATCAAATCATTTCAATCATGCATTACCATGGGTACAAGAAGAATAACTTGTTAATTTTAAATCATCATCACATTACATCTCTCTCATATATAAACTATAAAATGCATCTCTCAATGCAATATGAATTAAATATATTAAGTTATAATAAATTTGAAGGAAGAAGCCAAAGTGAAGCATTAAACCTAAGGAACAAGCAAAGAGTATGCTTGCGAATATTATAAGGATCGAGTTTCAAATTCATATAATGCTTCAAATACATTTTCTACATGTCTAGTGCAAACTTAAAATGAAAATTTCCATTAAACTTTAACATAGGTAACAAAGTAAAATCTCGTTATAGACAATGGTGATCTAGGTGGATATCAGTTGCCACCCACCTCTTCCCTTGTCTCAATGGTTATATATTTTCTTGGCATTTTTTCTATAATTTATGGGTCCCAAAATCACGGGGCCTTTTCCAGGTCCTAAATGATGTTTTTTGGCAATTTGAGAGGCCAAGAGTTGCCATAACATGCCCTATTCCTGGTCGAAATTTGTATTCCTTTAATAGTTCTTTCTACCGAGCTACTATGCACCCTAAACAAATATTGTATGCAAAATTTGTACCCTCAGGAAGTTGATGTAGGTCAACTAACCACCTCAATATCCACAAACCTTTTGTTGTTTCATCTTTTGGGATTAGGGTTTTAGACCTATAAGGTTATTTATTTATCTTAAAATGCCATTCCTTTAGCCTCTTTTAATATCAATTGTGAATGCACATAACTACCATCTATCTATGTTTAGAGATAGATACCACCATTCTAACCAGTTTGTGCCATTTTATTCATTAATAGAAGTTATATTTTCACCATATCACTGTGCTTTCTGTTATATTTCTATGTGTGTGTTTCATTCCTTTCATTTCATTGAATATACAACGTGGATCATTGGTATAAGAGAAATATATTCCTTGTTATTTATCGATGCATGTCCTCGACAAGTTTAGGGTACAAAGAGTTGGGTCTTGAGCTAACTTCACTTGGGAATAATCAAATTTTCCAAACCAAGTGGCCTCCCATTGTGGAAGAAAAGAGCTCGACGACAAAGTGGGAGATTCTTGAGCATCATACATGCCTTGCTCATTATCTGGGTCTGGAGTTTGCTCTTGCTTTGTAAAATGCATGGGCTGCTCTAAATAATCATTTTTTGCATTTAAATTAGCCATATACATCTCCAGCACTTTACCAAACATGTCTGCTATTCCATTTAATTGATCACACAAAGTATCTGGCTTTGTATCTCTATCCATGTATGGATCCACGTTTCTACACAGAGGTCACTGCGTCTTTTCAACCAATTCAGGGACTTCTACCAGTGGATTCATTTGGTCTATTGGGAATGATAGGGTGTGGAGTCACCAGGTGGATGAATTTGGATGTTTGGAGCAGGCTACTGTCTACCATCAGCAATTAAAATCCAATCTAGGCTAAGTGGTCTTTACTTCCCCGGTGGAGTCGCCATTATGTTAGGGGACGACAATGGGACACAAGACCAATGTTAGCAGTTAAGGACTCTCAGATTGTTTCCCCAGCGGAGTCGCCATTATGTTGGGGTTCCCATGTTTTGGACAGATTGGCAAGACCAAAATATGAGACAACATCATAACCACTTTGGGGCCCTAGGATCTATCCCTCCTGGACCCGGAGAGGGATCTCTCCAATAAAAACAAAGAATGATATATCTTTGAAAGCTCAAAATGAAGTATTAGGATAGGTATGAAGCACAGAGGGGAGTTTAGAATGATTTGGTTGGTTGGTTGTTGGGCTAAGTCACGAGATCATAGGCTGAGAAGGTAATGGGAAGAAAGGAGCACATCAATAGGAAGTTTTGGCAAAAAATAATGGGTTAAGGCTGTGCCATCCATTGGGCTATGGAGTCATGAAAGGGAATTACCTGCAAACAACTAGCCAAGGCATTCACAGGGCAAGTCATCTATACTAAAGGATATTTGAGATAGATGATGGAATGGAACAGTAAGGAAAGAAGGTGAAAGAAGTAAAGACACCCAATTTCTGCCTATAGAAAAGGTCAGAGGTCATTTAACTCTAGACCTGCTTGGACATGTGCTCAAAGGCAGCTTTCAATGAAGTCACAAGGGGGCAGCTTATAAATCGGACCAGAGGTCATTTAACTCCAGGTCTGCTTTAGCATGCTCCAAGGGAAAAAACAGAGACAAGATTTGACACAAAGCAAGAGTCTATAGATAGAAGAAGGACCTTTAACCTTCCCTGCTTTGACACTAGCACAAAACATCCAAACAACAAGCTCCAAGTTCATACATCAGCTAGCAAGAAATAACATCTGCTACGCAGGTTAAACCACATGAATTTACTCTTAGATTCACAATCAGCGGAAAACATTGAAGGTAGGGAGAGCAGAAACATAGGGTACCATGCAAGGGTAAATCCTATGCTATATTTCTGATGCGTACCAGAAGACCAATGAACAACATGACAAATGTAAATAACAATGAGATAAGAATAACGTCACCCATATTAATAGACTAGGATACTGTGAAATTTGCTTGATTAATTGATGCAAAACCAGTCACATACATTGAGTTCAATGGCTGATTACAGTCTCAACTTTATCCTCCCAGCCTACTACATTACAAACTACTCTGCTACTCTCTCCTCAAAACTATTTCTAATAGCCAAAAATGAATCCCTACAACTACAATCGAAATAACACAATCCAACCTCTTACAAAGTATTCTCTGGGATTATTTATAGGAAAAATGAATAGGAGGAGTAGGTGATACACATTAAATCGATTCATTAAGACAGAGTGGAGGTGGTGCTCATGCCCACTCCGCTTAATAGCAATGCGATGTACCTAGTGGTCTGGTTCTAGGTCGATAGCGACCTAAGATGTTTCTTTGGAGTCCTTTCTGACTGTAAGGCACTCTGTTCTGTCTTCTGAAGCAAGTAAGGTGACTGAATGTCTTCTGGGTTTCCATACCTTCATTATTGCCGCCCTGACAGTCTTTGGAAGCTTTCTGTCAGTGGAATGGCCTTTGAGGGCTCGGGGAGGCAAGAAGACTTCTGCTGAGGGCGTACTGTTCTGAGAAAATGTACTGTTGATGCTGCGAGCAGATATGGCTTGATTCATTTTCTCTTTATCTTCAAACTGCGTCTTTTCCTTTGATCGCAGGATTAGGTCTCGAATATTCAATTAACAGGCCTTAATCCTCTTAATCTGTCTCTGTTGTTTCACTGAGCTACTGCTGTAATGGCCTCTCTCTGTTTTGAATTGCAGTGACTGCGATTATGGCAAATAGAGTGAATTCATCACTCTATGTACCTTGCACAATAAAACAAACCAATTATAAAATCCAGGGTGGTGGTGGAAGAATGCTTTGGAGGCCTGCAGAATGATGGCGTAATGGTGGAGAACAAGCAGAGAAAGAATGTTTAGTGTAAAGCCCAGAGTCTTGACGTTTGGGCGATCCACAAATGGGTGAATGAGAGGGCAATGAAACAACCATGAAACGGTTGCGCAAGGTGGGACCTAGCGTGAGCGGAGGACGATTAGCTTTGAGGCGTCGGATCTAAGGAGGAGATCAACGACAGGGGTTTAAAGATGACCTTTGGGAAGGTCCGAATGGAAGAAAAATAGGGGAGGCGTGATGCAATGTGGACTGTTGATCGGCTTAGATGGACACTTAGGATTTGATCGGGGGATCGCGATTGGAAGCGGTAGAGGGGCGGCACAGCAAGAAGTCCCGACTGCAATCGGAGCGGGGATGCGATTGAACGGCCACCATCCAATCTGGAGACAGATCGACAGTTCACACGTAATCGGAGCAGTGGATGGAAAGGGGTGATGGGTGCACTACGATTAGCACTGGGCCATCGGATCTCAGGAGATCGATGGCTCAGATCGCGGTGGGGGTTCAACATAACAAACACACTATCGCATCATGTGGAAAATCAAAATTACCCATCAAATATGTATACATTCCAAACCCCAAATTCTCAACAGGTTGCTTGGTATCATTCACCAAGGGAACAATCGAGTCGGTGGATGCATTTGGATCTACGGGAGAATAGTCCATTTGATCAATAGTGACAATCCCCCCTTCATGAGGGAATCATAAAATGTGAAACAATGAGGAAGCAATAACATCCATCTCATAAATCCAGTTTCTCCCCAATAGAAGGGAGTAGTCTAGATTTGCATCAAATATCATGACCTCGATATTGATAGTTTTATCCCCAACATAGATGGGTAAATCCATAACAATGCCATGTGGCCTGTGAGAATGACCATCAAACACAGTCAGAAGAGTGGCATAAGGGATAGCTAAAGGAGATCCAATAGCCTTCCAGAATGTGAGAGACATCACACATGTGGAAGCACCCTCATCGATAACTGTTCGAAAGATATTAAAATTCCAATATATAGACTTAATCTAGAAACCATATGATGAGAAAGTCTCCTTTTGAAATTCGACATGTCAAATGTGATCATCAGATAATTCTTTGGATCAACAGCCCCAATGGCAGTGAGAAATGCACTCCTTTGTCCAGGAGACGACTGGAGTACCTCTAACACAGACATGGCGCAAGGAACTTGAGCCAGATCTTCTACAATTGAGTAGTTTTGGGCAGCCTTGGCATTAGGATTGATCTTCGTATTCTTGGTGGACCCTTTCAGAGTTCGAGGTATAGGCTCAACTGCAGGCCTCTCTATATGGAGTGGCTCACCGTTACTAGGAGCAACTTTAGCTTTCAAAGACATAGCTTCGCCATAATCACAAGATCTCATAGCAATATCTGCATGAGAACTGATCATGTATATGTGTTATGGATTTTCCCCTTCCTAGTTGCCCTCAGAGGGAGCTCCAATATTCACATTCACGCCAACAAGCAATTGTTGCCCTTGGGGAAAAGGGTTTGTTAGTACAGCCTGGGAGCTAGAAGAACCCTACTGTGCTAACAAGTGCTGAGCATCCTAAATTTTCGGGAAGAGGTGAGTAAGATGGTCTCTAGTGCATAACTTGCATGGAAACTTAATCTTCTTTTTATTATCCATCTTACCCTCTCCAACATGATCGTTGGATCTATTCGTGTTCCCCTTCCCATCCTTATCTTTATTCTTATTATTCTATCGCTTCTTCTTCCCATCAATTTGTTGATTTCCTTTGGGGTTAGAAGTTGGAACGACATTAATAGCCAAGGGCTAAGAAGGAGTTGACACTGAAGACGAAACCTGACCAGAATAAGCAGATTGTATAGAAAAATTCTGCAATTGATTTAGCAGGTTAGTCGTATCACTATCGATCATATCGATAAGTCCGTTACCATGAGGACTAGGTTTGGTTTTTGGCTAAATCTATCTTGGAGTAAGGAGCATCCGGAAAGATTTTATTAAGGACCCCAGATTGAGAATAGATCAGTTCTAGCTGTCGAGCCCTAAAAATAGCCTGCTCTTCAGAAAACACCCCTGAAAGGGATACATCCTTTGAGACTTCTGGCTACAGATATTTCAGAAACCATTCGAAAAGGAACTCATTCAGAATTTGGGCTTTGATTAGCCTCTTCCTTCTCCTCCATTCCTGAATATGATAAAAAATGTGAGTTGCTTTGTCTTGTTGGAAATTGGCCAAGAGATCAATCCTGACATCATAATGGACATGAAACTGAAAATCGTTTAAGAACATAGTAGCCAACTCACCAAAATAAGAAAAAATCCCCCCTGTTAGCTCAATGTACCATTTCACTCCATTCTTCAGTTAGATTTTGTTGAAATAACCTCAACCTAATCGAATCGTCGATAAGGGAGTTCGATGAACACCATAAGTGGAAAGTGGTGACATGGTCTGTCGAATCCTCACCAGTCTTCCCTTCAAAATTTGGATTGTCTGAGGGTATTTTAGTGGGGACCAGAGGCCAACCCGGACTATATCGAATATGATCATTTGTCAATTTTGATAGATATAGCAAGTTTAAAGTTGCCATGAATGGTAAGCACGGAGCAGCCTAGGAATTCCATCCCCATAGGAAGGATTCCCCCCATTTTGAAAAGAAAATCCTGGATTTGTTGAGGCACCAGGTTTCCAGATATTGTTCGTAGAAAATGTTGAGCTATAAGAGAAGCCTTGTGACCCAAAATTCGGAGAAGGACCCCCTCCCATCATAGGGTTACTATAAACAGGGATATTCCCTCCAATCGAAGTGTTAAAAGATGAAGAAATCCCTTGGTAAGAGTTCCAAGCATTAGCGAATGGAGAAAATCCTTGAGAAGCACCTACCGAAGGGAAAGGAATATTCCCTTGCTGACCAGAGAAAATTTGACTCTCATCTCCTAACCCTGTCAAAGCAGGGTTCCATCTCGAAAAAACATTAGAGCCTTGACCTCTGGTGAAAGGATTGAATCCTTGATTTTCAGAGGTGAAAGGCAGAGATCCTAAGGAAGGGTTCGAATGAGGAATATTCCCACTTCCAAAGGGGAAATATTGAGAAGCATATGCTTGGGTGCTTCCACTCAAGGATGGAATAGAAGTAGAGACAAACATAGAAGCACTAGAAGTGATTGTTGAAATGGTAATAGTACCTCCTCCTTCGACTGAAAGAGGAGTATGAACACTTGTAGTGCTCATAGCCAAAACTCTGTTCCCAGCCATGGCCATCGAAAGAAAGGGATATGAAGGAAAAGGGCTACATGGTCTTTGAGACTTGGGCCCAATGTACAAAAGGATGTAAGGAAAACTAGCAGGAAGAGGAGATGAAGGAGTCTCACAAGGTCGAGGAACTTCTTCAACTTCAAATTCTTCTGCCGGAAACAAGACTCTAGAGATGAGTGGAGTACTCCTCACTACAATAGCACTAGCACTAGGACCACCCAAAGAAACAACAAGCCCAGACGAAGGATCACTCTCCATTGCATTCGAAACCACCAGATAAAAATAACCCATTGAATTACTCCTACACCTTCTTGAAGAAGGCTTGACACTTGCAGGGGAAAGACCACGAAGCCCCCTCGATCAACGAGGCGATCAGTCAACCACTTTATGAGATTAATTAGACTAAAAAAATATAAGAATCTAAGCAATCTAGGAGCAAAGAAAAAACTCTAAAAAGTCCCTAAGATATAGTCAATGAAGCGGCCTTCGGGTATTTTCGCTTTGGGTGATTGGGACCGGACACCAAAATACAAGAAATTGAATAAGAGGACCCTCTGAAAATAGTTTGGGGTAATTACGCCCCATGCCTACTAGAGAAGGTAACATAAATAGTTAGGTTTACCTTCTGACACTATCCTTTTCCGGTGCAAGTCCTCGAGCTTCACAAGGTCACCCTCCAGAAGTACTAATGAAAGTGATGCAACGTCTATCTCAGGTACCACGAGTATTCCCCCTCGCAGTCACCTGTGTGGCCCATAGGAGAGGTAACTAAGGGCACCAATCTGTATCAGTAGCAGGGTGGAACGGTCTTAGGTCAAGATTCAAAAAATAGGAGAGGGGGTATCTCTCTTCTCCGCCTTCACTCTCCCTCGCACTTAACTCTCTAGAGGTAGAGCTTTCCCGGTCCACTTAAAACGGAATTGGATTTTGCTCATTAATAAAATTTCTATGTTTGACAGTTTTGAGCGGCCTTGAAGACTTTACTCTCCACTCACCTATTCCAAGGCCCTATGACCTAGCTAGTTGGTGTATGATTAATGACAAATACAAAAACTTCTAGTTCATTTTAATTATAGCGCTTGATTTTAAGTGGTTGTTACTTAATTCAAATGTATACAAAAGTGAAAATGATGGTGTTTATCAACGCAAAAGAGATCAATGAAATCCTACTACATGCAAATGAAATACTTTTCTTTCGATGAAAAGAGATTTCTAAATGGGTTCTATGAAACTAAATAAGCAAATTTTTATTTTATTTTATTTATTTTATTTTTTATTTTTATTTATTTATTTATTTATTTCAGTTATCACTCTTCACACACTTTAGAAAACTATCAAAAAGGATTGAAATGCTTTAGTGCAACTAATGCAAAAACTACCAATGATATGCAAATTCTAGGATTACTAACTAAGGAAGAAAAAAGAGCTTCTACGGAGAAGTGGTTCAATCACTTTTGACAGACAAGAAAGGAAAGTCCCAACAAGAAATCCTTTGCATACAAAATTCCAAAATATACTTGATATAAAAGAGAGAGAAATCTAGAGAAAGACTCCTTTCAAGACCAAGAAAACGAACCAAAAAAAAGAAGCTAACAGACTGCCTCAAAATATATGAGAACCGTAAAAGGGAAACCAAAGCAAAAGCAACATAAAACAATAATTATTTTTTTTGGCTTTTCACTTTTAAGGAAAACAAAAATATTTCAAAAAGACAATCACAAAACTACTCAAGAACCAGAATCAAGAAAATGAGCCACAAAAAGACTTTAAAATTGCATAAGCCAACTGTGATACTTTCGTAGCAGGACTCAAACAAGAAATAAGAAGCAAAATACCCAAGAAATTGATTCAAAACAGTAGCACACACTTCCAGTGAACAAAAACTCAAAAAACCAAGAAAAATGTTACTTTAAGACTTGCTAAAAGGCTAGTCCCAATAAGTCAAGAAAACCAAAGAAGTCAAAAGAGGCAAAAAGAAATCGTAAACCCTGCTTTAATAATAGGGAAATTTTATATTTTTTAATATTTTAAATAGCATACACGGGTTAGCTATGGATGGACCTGCGTGTGCACGTGGAAAAAATAGGCAGAGTCGCGTATGGATTTTAAAATATTGTTTTTTGAGAAATGTGACCAATTATGAATGGAAGGGATACCCAAGGCCAATGCATAAGTCATCAAATATATCGAGGTGAAAAATGATGCTATAACAAAGTGAGCCAACCATGTTTCCAACTTCTCCACCCTTTTAGTTAGCAGATTTTGACCCCGCTACACCACCACGA